>RJWJ010033700.1:0-17725 GCA_004363605.1 Indri indri | reverse complement strand
ATGCAATGCTTCTTGATAGCATTTCACCCACCGTAGAACTTCTTTCAAAACTGAGGTCAGTCCTCTCAAACCCTGCCACTGCTTTATCAACTAAGTCTGTGTAATATTTTAAATCTTTTGTTGTCATGGTAACAGTGTTCATAGCATCTTCACCGGGAGTAGATTCCACCTCAAGAAACCACTTTCTTTGTCCATCCATGAGAAACAGCTCCTCATCATTCAAGTTTTTCATGATGCTCCAGCAATTCAGTCACGTCTTCAGACTCCACTTCTAATTCCAATTCTCTTGCTATTTCCACCACACCTGTAGTTACTTCCTTCACTGAAGCCTTGAACCCCTCAGAATCATCCATGATGGCTGGAACCAACTTCTTCCAAACTCCCATTAATGTTGATAGTTTGCCCCCCTTCCACGAAACACGAATGTTCTTAATGGCATCTAGAATGGTGAATCCTTTCCAGAAGACTTTTCGGTTTACTTTGCCAAGAGCCATCAGAGGAATCACTGTTTTTGGCAGCTACAGCCTCACAAATTGTATTTCTTCGGTAGCAAGACTTGGAAGTCAGAATTACTCCTCGATCCCTGGGCTGCAGAATGGATGTTGCATTAGTAGGCATGAAAACAACATGCATCTCCTCGCACGTCTCCATCAGGGCTCTTGGGTGACCAGGTGCATTGTCAGTAAAGAGCAGTATTTTGAAAAGAATCTCTTCCTCTGAGCAGTAGGTCTCAATAGTGAGTTGAAAATATTCAGTAAGCCATGCTATAAACAGATGTTCCATCATCCAGGCTTTGTGGTTCCTTTTGTAGAGCACGGGCAGAGTAGACGTAGAATAATTCTTAAGGGCCCCAGGATTTTCAAAATGCTAAATGAGCACTGGCGTCAACTTAAAGTCACCTTGGAAGCTTTGAAGCCAGGCATCGACTTCTCCTCTGTAGCTGTGAAAGTTCTAGATGGCATCTTCTTCCACTAGAAGGCTGTTCCATCTACATCGAAAATCTGTTGTTTAGTGTGGTCGCCTTCATTAATGATCTTAGCTAGATCTTCTGGATAAACTTGCAGTGGCTTTGACATCAGTGCTTGCTGCTTCCCTCGCGCTGTTATGTAACAGAGGTGGCTGGCTTCTTTCCTTAAACTTCATGAGCCAACCCTTGCTAGAGTTAGCCTTTTCTTCTGAAACTTCCTTGCCTCTCCCAGCCTTCGTAGAATTGAAGAGAGCTGGGACCCTGCTCTGGATTATAGGGTGTGGCTTATGGGAATGTTGTAGCTGGTTTGATCTTCTATCCAGACCACTAAAACTTTCTGCATTATCAGCAATAAGGCTGTTTTGCTTTCTTTGCATTCACAACTTGGCTAACTGGTGCAAGAGGGCTGGCTTTCCACCTATCTCAGCTTTCGACATGTCTTTCTCACTAAGCTTTATCATTTCTAGATTTTGATTTAAAGTGAGAGACAGTGTGACTCTTCCTTTCACTTGAACGCGTACGGGCCACTGTAGGGTTATTAATTGGCCTAATTTCAATATTGCTATGTTTCAGGGGATAGGCAGGCCTGAGGAGAAGAGGAGAGGTGGGGGAATGGCAGGTCAGTGGAGCGGTCAGAACACACACAACATTTATCAATGGGCGCAGTTTGTGGTGCCCCAGAACAATTACAGTGGTAACGCAAAGATCACTGATCACAGATTGTCATAAGAGATAAAATAATAGTCAAAAAGTCTGAAATGTTGTGAGAATTCCCAGTATGTGACACAGAGACACGGAGTGAGCACAGGCTGTTGGAAAAATAGTGTCAACAGACTTTCTCAACTTAGGATTCCCAAAAATCAACTTAAAACAAAAAATGCAATGTCTGTGAAGCACAATAAACTGAAATGTTATAAAACGAGGTATACCTATATATACATTTCTGTTCCAGCAAAATATTACAGGTAAATCAATAAGAATTTCAAGCATGAAAATGCAGTACAGAAGGAGAAAACCATGTGAGTGATAATGAAATTTAAGAAGAAAATCACGCAAAAAAAGAATGAAATTTCATTGTTAATGAAAAGTTTATTTATATATTTTTAAATTGATGATATTAGTAACAAATCACTATATTTAGATTCTCCTGGATACATTTTAAAAAGAAATATAACAATTCTGTGCTGAAGTAACCATATCTAATTTCTAGAAATTATATTCTTTACAATCACTTAAAATTATGAAAAAAAATTTTGAATGCCAACCTAAAAATGTGTGCGGAGGTATAACGCTTTTTAAAATTCTCAAATGGGTTATATAAGCAAAAAGGTTTAAAGAGTACTGCTACAGAAATCATGTAGCCTATGACTTCTCCCCATGACTTAGGCATTAAAAGTGAAAGGCCCCTAAGCTATCAACAAAATAGGTGCACAGATGCCTAGAATACCTCAGAATTGTATAACATATCCTTAGTTACCTTTCCATACTCAAGAGGAAATCGGAAATCACTTTTAGAGACTCCAGGTCTTCTTAACCCAACTAATAACTGCAGGTACTATCCAAATCATGTAATCTCAAGCTGAAGCAATGAAAATAAATAATTTCTAAGAGGTTTAATTAGTAAAAAGAAAAAAACACCTAATATTCCACTTTCAGGAAGAGATAGATCAACAGATCTCAATGACATTCCTCTGAGCACACGGCAGATAGTTTCTATCTACTCAATATAGCAATCTTAGGATTTGGCCATCAGTGTACAAAGGAGAAGCGTGGAAGAGGTGACCGACAGAAAAACAGAGATAGAAATATAAGGATAAAATGTTATTTCTATGACTGACATATATAATCACACTGGAAGCTGCAATATAATTAAAAGGCTTCAAATATTGGCGTAAAACACTTGACACTCCAATTTCCTAAAACCAAAATTTCTTAACCATAAAAAGAGAAGGTTATAAGTGGATCATAGCCAAGATACTTTCTAGCTTAAAAAAATCGGTGATTGTGACTTCACTATTCATTGGATACACATATTTGAGAATGTATATAATGTAAGCAATCCTTTTCCAACTTAAACAGTACTATTAACATATTTTTATGCTTCTTCCATACCAGTATATAGTAGTCCCTTTCTCACTATTTATAATAGAAACACACATAACAGAATTTCAAACTTGTGGGCTCACTAAAGAATGCTGCCTGAAAAATTTAGTAAATACCAAAATCTTCAGACCAACAGATTCCTTTCTGTCTTTAACCACTCCAAAAAATAAGTAGTTTTTCACAGTTTTGACGAGAGAGAGAAGTGATTCCAGATCTCACAGGGTAGCATCAATCCAAATTTGCAAGTTCAGGGACAAAGGATTCTGTTTGGCAGCACTTGGTTTCTCTCTTGCCTAACCTAGACCATCAAGTCTAGTCCTGCTGGATACCATACCACTCAATAGTTCTCTCTCTCTGTGCTTTTCCTAAGTTCCTTCTCCAAGTTTGCCATAAGATTTTATCTACTCAGAAGAATTTGACATTCTAGCAGAAAATCTTGAAAATATTTCCAGCAGGGATCCTTTCTGCTGTACAGTCATCCAGTTATTTTCCTTAATGAAAAAATACTGGACTGTACTGAAGAGTAACAGAGAAAAAAGGATGGTAGCTAGTGTATGTTTAGAGGTAAAAAGGAAAGCCATAGCTGAAAAAATACAGATGTGTGATTTATTATAAACCACCATTTGAGCTAAGCAAAATCAAATTACAACCAAAGCAATGGCAAGTCAGAATATTATACACAGGTAGTTACCACACCTTAACTTGGAGCATATTAGTCTTTAGAATGAAGAATTAACTTTTTTGATGTACATGCCCAATAGTGTCCTACTTGATGCCTACCATTATCTGAAAATTAATCTTTGGTTTATTATTCATTCACAAAACACTCAGACTAAAGGTTTCCTACACTATCTTAGGCTAGTTCACAACTGGCCTCTGATCAGATATTATTCCCATTTGCCATTTATACTTACGGGTTCCACATTCATGTCTCTTCTCCAGTTCTTACCACTTCTCTCTTATAAGTTCTACATCCATGTCTTCCTTCCCCGAGTTCTTACTTTTCAATTGCCTCATCAGTTCATAGACTTTCTTCCCCGACCCAGGGGTCATCATTCCCGAGTTTTTTTCCCCCCTTTCTCTCAACATTCACCAAACATGGGTTCCCCCTCCCACGTGACTCTTTCCTTTGTTACTTCTCACTTCTGCCCCCAAAGCAGAAGCAGTAGAATGCATAATAATACATAGAGAAACGGAAAGGTATTCATTCTGAGCCTCTGGCATTTTTGTTAAGCCTCACATCCTGTCCAGACATCTACATAACAACCTAAAAGTCCATGTCAATTTTTTTTAAATGAAACTTAAAAATACTGTGATATTGTGCTAACAATATATGAAATCTATGCCACAACCCAGGAAGAGAAGCACTGTGGTAAGAGGTAGAGAGAGACTTGCTAACCTCTAAACTAGGTTTTCTGAATAAATTAGTACTAGCGGACACTTTTGGAGATAGGATATTTAAAAAAAATAATAAAAATCATTCCAAAGACTCACCCAAGAAATTAGGATATAGATGGTCAATATTGTCCACAACATAGTTACACTTGGGACATCTATTATTGTCCTCCAAACTCTGATGAATACACTTGTAGCTATTAGCAGGGAAAAAATAAAACAGGCTTAATTAAATCAACAAAAAATTAGTAAGCTGATCACAAAATAATGCCTTAGTCTTCTATTCCTCATTTTCAACATAAGTAATCTAACAAATTTATTTCAGCTTATATATCAATAGTATATATAGTGCATTTATTGGATAAATAGTACATGAAAGTTATTTTAAAATAAACCTGAATAACAAGCCTATTGGATATAAAATTTGAAAAGATATATTAACTAAATTTTAACTTTATGCAGTTTAGTTTATAACAGCACAAGAAAAACAAATATCTATGGCTCAGTAAACAGACTATTCATATGCCTGGAGTACTGATACCCTTAATACAAAAAGCTCATTCAAATAAAAAAAAAAAAAAACAGAAATCTCAACCAAAGACAAGAATTAGTTAATAAGCATGAGAAAACTATCATCTTCATTAGTAACAAAAATGTAATTTAAAATTACAGTCAGGTGCAGTGGCATGCACCTGCAGTCTCAGCTACTTAGAAGGCCAAGGCAGGAGGATCACTTGAGGAGTCTGAGGCATGCCTGCGCAACACAGTGAAACCTCATACCGCGCCCCCCCCCCCAAAATTATAGACTAGCTTTCGCCAATCAGAATGAAAAAGTATTAAAAAAAACCTGCTGTCATTATTAAAAAGTACCTACAGATATGAATAATCTCATGTATTTTTGCAAGAAATGTAAGTGGTACAACTTCCCCAGAAAGCAAGTTACATGAAAACCTTAATAAAGTGATTTTACTAAAAGGAATTTATTCAAAGGAAATATATATGTAGAAGAGTGTTCAATACAGGGTTATCTATAAATAGCAAAATAAAAGCAACCTAAACACTTAGAAATAAATTTGTAAGCAATCAATCCAATGCAATGCTATACAGCCAATAAAAATTATATTGTAATATGTATGCAATGAAAAATAATCTATTAATAGTTATTGCTTGAGAAATATGATCACAGGAAATTTTCCCTTTCTTACATTATATTTCTATGATGTTGGACCTTTTACATCTGTGTATTTCTTTATAATAAAAAAACTCTTTAAATATTTTTCAACCAAATCACAGAAAAATATAAAACTGACCTGAGGAAAAAAGTCACTGTATCACTATATTGCTGAATAAAAATGACAATCTATAACACAGTAGATACAACATAATCCCATTTCTGTTTTAATGTATTGTATATGTGCACATTTAAAATAAACTGAAAAAGACATTTGCCACAACGTTAACAGTATTTTTCTCTGTGTCATATAATTATAGGAAATGTTTTCTTTGTAGATGTCTCTAATTCAGGTTTCTATAGCAAATAAGCTTTACTTCTAACGATCAGAAAAAAATGATTTCTAAGAAATTACAAGGGAGATTTATAAGGATCATTTCTACAGAGAATACACCTCTTTTATTCTGTATCCAAATTACTACAAATTTACTTCAGCTTTATAAACAGGAGCTGAATTTTTTATCTACTTATCCTCCTCCACCTTATCAAAAACAAAATAATACCAAAAAAAAAAACCTACATCCACCAGGATTTCATTGTTCTGATTATCAACTACTTTCTCATCTCACGTGTTACTTTCAAGATAAGTAAAAAGGAGGAACGTATCAGGAATTAAAGTAACAGTGGTCTTTGGCACCGCACAGGGCCCTAAAGATTGGAGTAAATGCCTGGCACATTATATTGAGATACTGCTCAAATATCTGCTGAACAAATGACTTCCACAGTGGTCCAGAAACAATATCATCGCATCTTACAACCATAACAAGGGTAGGATTACCACATTATCACAAGATATGCTTCATATCTGACTGAAAATGTCCTACATCGACATGTCCTACATCCCACATACTAAATGTTTTAGTTTCATTTTTATTACAAGGGAGAAGCATAATGTAGACATGCAAATACAATAGACTAAGAATCCCGACATGGAGAAATTTCCTTTTTCCCTAAGTAGGCTATAAATGAGCTAACATTACAAGGAAATACACATGCAAGATTTAGCCCTTTAAAAAAATCAGCAAGTTCTTTCCTCGCTCAGTAGCTTAAAAAAAAGAAAGAAAAGAAAGAAAAATCAGCAAGTTCAAACAAAGCAAGTCACAAAGGAAAGAATCTGGGAAGGTTATTAAAGATAAGAGACAGGTTGATAGATAAGCAGAAGAAGAACATTTTGGGTTTTAGCAAATAGCTTTTGAAAAAAAATAAATGGTAGTAAGAAAATGAGCAAATAATATGACAAGATGAACACGCTAAGTTAGTCACAGAGTTTGTCAATATACTAGAAATTATTCTAAAACCTAGTAGAATACCCTCCTTTCTCTTCTTCAGCATCCCTTATCAATAGGCTTACTATTAATACTATAGTCTCCCAAAAGAAAAATTAGTCTGGGACACAGCTGGAAGGAATTATTCTCAGGAACAAAAGTTCAAGTGATTTTTCTGCATCGCACTTGATAATAACCAGCTATATTATAAAATTAAAGTGCATCAAATTATATAGCACTTTATAAAATTGAATAACAAGAAGCATCAAGTTATCTTACAGCATCTGCTGCTTCACTACCACCCCAGAGTAAACCCGCACTAGTTTGACAAATAGTTACTATCTTATACCTATCTCTGTATGTGCCTGTCAGCCCCACTTATATTCGTTCATTAAATACATGGATTTGTTTTACTTATATCTCTGTACCCTTAATGTTTAGCACAACATCCTTTTAAAGAGTTCGAACTCAATAAATGTTGAATAGATGAAGGAAGAGATATAACCAAAAGGCAACATACTTCTGCTGCCCTCTGGGTCACAGAAAACCCTACAAGAAATTCTCAATTTTGTTTACCCCAGTAAGGCTAATTCGTTCTGATCCAGATAGCCTACTTGACCATCACCAGCCCAGATACAATGCTTTAGATGCCAAGAGAAGGATAAGTGCCTAGACTAGTGATCAAAAATAGGTGGGCATAAAGAGGTAAAAGGGATACATATCTCGGGTCCACCTGAGATGTTTTCAAGCTACTCATACGGCAACTCTTAATTAGACCTATTTACTATGATAGTATCTGACATAAATGGGTGCCTGCTTCCTCACTAAGTATTAACATACATCTGATGATAAAGAGTGGATATTTATATATGTATATAGTTATCTGTTTCTCCTACTATGTATATACCTGTCAACAAAATATAAATATCTTTTTCTCTATAAACAAGGATGGGTAGATTAAAAAAAAAAACTAAGTAATCAGAAAATTACAAGAACAGCAAGGATAAATCTGTACCAGCTGTCACATATAATAACCAGGTATAAAGAAAGGTACTAATAGCATGGTATAAGATGGTAGATTAGCCAAAAGTCTCCAAATGCAATCTGACACCCAGGCTTGATTGCCCATATACTGGAAGATGAAGATGCTGAAGGACCCCATTAATTGTAGCTAACTTATTATGAAGCAAAATAGTAAATCAGGACTTGTCAGACATGAGGTCTACGAAGCAAGGTGCAGGGGACAAGCTGGAGGCGGCAAAGACAAAGAGCCAAGTTTATCTCTATATTATACAGAAGCCAATTTTCTTATTATCTCATTGAGTTTCAGTCAGACTACAGCTAACAGTAGGTTCACACAAGAGAAGAAGAGTTCTCAGGTAGGAATGAATAAAGTGAAAGAAGTTCCTGCTCTATTGTCTCCAACCTGTTACTAGGAAAGACTTATCATTTACGTGTGGGATGAGGGATAAACAGATGATGTGGTCCAATTTGATTTAGTGATATTAATTTGGATGTAGCTTTGAAGTAGTATAATGCTTTTGCTCTAGCCTACCAGCCAGGATATATTAGAAGAGAGTTGATACAACAGGCAGTATATTGTTAATGACTGAAGTATCATAGGCTTCACATGTCGAGACAGGGTAAATAATTATGAACTTTTATTTTAAAACTGTAGAATAGTTGCACAGTATAGCAAGCCTGACATTGGAACTGCCAGCCTTCAGTTTTATTAGCTCCTGCCAATGTTATGTTCTCTACTCTACCAAAGCCTGCTTCCTGGTTGGTATCTTAAAACACATTCTCATCAGGGTAAAACATAACAATAACTTAAATTGTAGTGAGGATCTATGCCTAAGCTGTTTTAATTTGGAGAGAGGAACAAAAAAAAGCTATTTAGGAAACCAATGAGGCTTTCCAACAATGACCTAAAGACACCATGAAGATTACAGTTACAAAGTCACTCAGTAATTTATCACACTTTACAACATAGTGAAGCAAGATTACAAAACTGATCCACATCCTTTTTTAAAATGCCACAGTGAATGTGTAAGTTAGAGGAGGACAATTAGGAAAAATAAAAACGCCACTTTACCATGTATTTCATACTTTAATACTTTTAAATCTACGAATGAAGGAGTAGGAAGAGGATAAGGAAGGGGAAGGAGGCGAGAGAATGAAGACGATCAAGAGGGCAGGAGCAGAGTCAGGTTGAATGATTTGACAAAGCTTAGGTAAGTTTTACAGCCAGAAGTAGAATAATGATCTACCAATGTCAAGAACTTGCTCTTTTAGCTCTAGATCAGCAGTTCTCAACTGGGGGCAATTCTGTCCTCCAAGGGTTTCTGGCAATATCTGGAGGCATTTTTGGTTGTCACAACTGAGGAGAGGAGAGTTGCTACTGGGTAGATGCCAGGGGCACTGCTAAACAATCTACAATGTACAGGACAGTCACCCACAACAAAGAATTATGTGGCCTAACATGTCAATAGTACCAAGGTAGAGAAGGCCTACTATGGATCACTCAATTTTCCAGAATAATCAGAATCCAAAATCTCTGAAGGAAGTATATGATTTCCCATGGAATGCTTAGGTACTAGATCAATATATGGACCAAACAGAAAGCTATTGCCCAACAATCAGCCTGAAAAGACCAAGATCATACCTGTATCAGCCTAAAAGCAAGATCTACATGACCAGAATTTCATTAGCAATACAGAGCAGAAAGTGATTCATGAATCATAATAATGTTAATGCAATGCTATACTAGAAAAGTATTCAAGAAAACAAGATGGTCTTAAAAAACAAAACAAACAAAAAAAAAACCTGGTAAAAAGATTCTGAAATCCTGGATGTATTGCAGAGTAAAGGGGAAAAAAAAAGATTCTGAAAGAACACACAATCATTCCTTACCAGTGATAACCTCTGGAGAGGGAGGCAAGAAAGACTGGGGAAGGAAGACATTTACATTTCATATTACACCTTTCTGCTCAGTAAAAGTTGCTTTTTTAGCCAAAAGTATACACTGTTCTTATCATTGTACATTTTTTTTATTTTATAATAGTGAACACAGATAATATAAGCTAAGAAAGCTATTTTTATTCTAAACTTTTTAAATGACCAGAAGATTGAATATACCTATCACTGAAGCATCATGCTCCAGATGAAACTAACGATCTTACGGACTGGTGTTAATACCCAATACTCTTCATGATGTCAACCTGCCAGACAGCATATTCAACTTAAAAGCATAAAATTATGGGTCTAACTTCAATATGAATTAGAATATAAAGATATTAGAACACAACAGAAATACTAAGGGTAAAATAATATAATATGCTAACAGAATAGGTAAAAAAAAAATCAAAAAAAGAAATTAAAAATACACAGATTACAAACCCATTAGGATGGCCACTATCAAAAAAAAAAAAAAAAAGCACACAATGGAATATTATTCAGTCTTACAAAGAAAGGAACTTCTGATACATGCTACAACATGGATGAACACTGAGAACAGTATGCTAAGTGAAATAAGCCAGTCACAAAAAGACAAATACCTCTACTTATATGAGGTAGTAGTTAAATTCATAAAAACAGAAAGTAGAAAGGTGTTTGCTGGGAGCTGCTGGGATGGGGAAATGGGGAGTTGTTGCTTCATGGTTGTAGAGTTTCAGTTTTGCAAGATGAAAAAGTTCTAGAGATAGACTGTACAACAAAATGAACATACTACTTCACTATATACACATAAAAATGGTTAAGGTTATACATTCTATGTTATGTATATTTTACCACAATTAAAAATTTTTTAAATACACAGATTAATGTGACTGATACAATCTAAAGGTAACACTGAGCAAAATGTTTAAAAAAAAAAAAAACAATGAAGCACTTTTTAAACCTCTATATCCTTTTCCCATGTCTTTCTCAGCCTACTTTACTGACCCTCCCGCCTATCCACTCAAGTGAATAACTGATGCTTCATGCTTGGTCCTGATAGCCCAGCATCCCCGATTTTCCTAAACAGTAGTCAAAGCTCTTATTAACAATTAATAAACACAGAAGTTTTTAAATCCATCTGTAAGGTCTGTGGTAAATCTAAGTATTTCATAGAAATTATGCAGCAACCATGTTTACTGTAAAGATGTATCAGTTAAGAAAAGCAATATAAGATAAACGAAAGTAGTTTAAAATGCGTAACTTCTCATTGGCTACATTTACATTTAAGTTTAAAAATGCCAAAAGGCTATTTCACTGAATAAAAGCATCTTACCAAAAGCTGTGGCCACATTTTGTCATGTATGCTTCCTCAATCATGTCAAAGCAGATGGGGCTAAAAATAAAACAGAAACATAATTGATATTTAAGTGGCATGATTATGAATTAGAAAATGCTAGTACCAATACCAATGGCAATCGTATTTCAATATATAGTTAAGAGCTAAATCTTCAAACATTCTATCAACAAAAGATGAAATTTCTATTGAGCTGAACTTTAGAGGATTGCTAGTAAAATGACAATTTGTTCAAGATGATCCTAACAGCCACCAAGCTTCAAAATGAATTCAATGAGTAAATTAAAATGGCTCTACTATTTTAAGTCTGCCCATAATTTTTAATAGTGCAATAAAGTCAGCAGAGCCCTTAGGAAAGTTCTACCAACTTCTTCTATATTCCCTGTACTCAAAAGCACCCACACCTAGACCTGCTAATCTAAATGCTCTCTTTTCTCTCCTATCCCAAAGAAAGCTAATTCCCTGGATGATAAATTTACAATTCAGTTTCAACAGTGCTGCTTGGTAAGAATGCTGATAATAGGCCGAACTATATCAATTAAACCATGACAAACATTAACTCACTTAATCCTTTGAACAACACAAATAGGTACCTGTTACTAGACCCATTTATGGATGAGGAAACTGAGGTACAGAGCTGTTAAAGTCACACAGGTAAGAATTAATAATGCCAAAATTCAAATTCAGGTCTACATTCTGTCTGTCGCCCAGGCTGGAGTACAATCATAGCCCAGTGCAATCTCAAACACCTAAGCTCACGGACTACACAGGGAATACTGCGCAGGGATTACAGGCATGAGCCGCCACGCCTGGGCCAAATTAAGGTCTACGTTCTTAATCATTGTCCTATACTGCTTTCTGATACTTTGAGTTAAATATCAATTACAATTCTCTTCTCCCTTCTTTTTCTATAGAGAATCAAAAGCAGAATATTCGAAATCCCAGCCTTCTTTGCAGTTAAGGTTGGCCATATGGCATAGTACTTGCCTACAAAATGCAGGCATCAGTCTCTGAGAGGATGCTGTGTACAAGAACAAAAATGCAAGCCTTGTAGAAAAAACATTTCCCTTTCTCCTTCTTGAAACTCTGATGCAGTGTCCAGAGATAAACAGCCATCTTGTGACCATGAAGATAAAAACCTGAAGCTGGGAAGACAGGATACTGGTTCCTTGATGACATCCTAAGCAGTTATTAGCCCTGGACTGCCTATACCTCTGGACTTCCCATTACATGACAAAAGTAAATCCTTACTTAAGCCAGTGTAAGTTTTCTGTTATAGGCATACAAATCCGACCCTTACTGATAATATGATGACATATATTTTTAGTATAAAAAAGCTAAATCTTCACCTGTCATACCAAATGAAAGCAATAAATCAAAAAATAGCAGTACCATATTATTTAGTGAAATGGAAGCAATACAGTATAGCAGTAAATAATATAGGTGGTGAAGTCAAGATGGTTATGTCAAATCCTAGCCCTTCCACTTATTAATTATATAATTATGTTCAATTATTTAATCTTCTTGTGCCTCAGTTTGCTCATGCATTAATATGTAGGATGGTTCTGTCTGCTGTCTTTCACGATAAAAAAAAATGTAGATGGTAACAGTATCAACCTCATAGGATAATTAAGTTAAAAAAAAAAAAACTGTAAAGTACTTTAGAACAGTAGCAAGTACCCAGTAAGCACTCAAATGTTAGATGATGATGATAATGATGACTAATTCTAGCAAAAGAAATAGCTAAAAGAATTAAAATGATTTCTTCTGAGAGGGAAGACTACCTTGCAAATGTTGAAAGGGTAAATAAGGCTTTGTTGTTTTTCATTATAAGGCATTCTGTCATAATTCTATTTTTTTAACTATATATAATTTTTATTTTTTTTAAAAAAAGTCCCCTTAGATGAAACTCTATGGTCCCAATATTGTTTAATTTCTAAAACTAGGAAACACTATTCCCTATGAATGGACAAAAGCAAATATCCAAATTTTCTATCATAAAAGATCTAGATACCAACACACCAAGCTTTTAAATAGCACCTGTAATAAAGCATTTTTAAGATTTGGGGAAAGAGATCTTTCTGGTCCCAAAGAAAATATGTTTATAAGTTTCAGTAACAATACTATCCATCTTTGTTTTATGCTGCAGTGTAGCTTAGAAGATGCCAAATGTCTTAACAGACATTCCAATCTGTTCAGAATTCAGTCCAGCCTTCCAACAGTGCCACCAATAAACATTTTAGGAGTGGCCACAGCACCCAAAATAAACTGTGAATATTTATCAATACTCTCCTAGAAAATTCCAAAATTTTTAATATTCATTCATTCAACAGCTTATATACTGAATACTAACTACATACAAGACATTGTTCTAGATACTGGGATACAGAAGTAAATAAACGAATCCCTTCATGGTACTTACAATCTAGTAGAAGAGACAGACAATAAATAAGATAAAAAGACTTTATATAGTAATGTTAGATAGTGATAAATGCTAAGGAAAAACTAGAGCAGGGAACAGGGATAGGAAGTGTTGGGTTGAGAAACAGTTCACAAATTTTATACGGGATAATCAGGGAAGCCTCGATGAATTGGTATTTAAGTAAATATTTTCAAGGTAGTGAAGAAATGATCTACACAGTAATCTAGGGCAACAGCAATCTAGCAGTGAGAAGAGCAAGTGGAAATGTCCTGAGGTAGGACATATACCTGACATGCTCAAAGATTAGCAAGAAGGCCAGTATAGAGTAGAATGAGCAAGTGGGAGAAAAGGAGAAGATGAGGCCAGAAAGACAATAGGGGGCCACCTTAGAGAACTAAGTAATGTTAAGGACTTTGGCTTTTACACTGAGTAAAATAGGAATTCACTGGAATATCTGGAATAGGGAAGTGTTGTGGTTTGACACAGTGATGAACAGATCACTCTACCTAATGTTGAAAAGAGACTAAAGAGAAGCAATATAGAAATGGTTATGGAATTTATCATAATAACCCGTTGAGAAACAGTGCAGGATTGGACTGGGTGGTAGCGGAGGGGTTGGTGAGAAGTGTTCAGATTCTACACATACCTTGAAGGTAGAGCTATGGTTTGCTAATGGATTAGATCTTGAGCACGAGACAAAAATTAGTTAAGGTTTTCAGGCTGAAAACTGGAAGAAATGACACGTTTATGTCACATAGAGCCCTATCACCCATTAGTGTATTTAAAAAAAAAAGGGCAGGACAACAGTATGTATCACATCGAATGTGTTCAACTGACATTAAAAGTTGCAGTACCCCAAAATTATTATCAGATTGGTTTAGTGGCTTTGAAGGAATGTCTTCTGAGCAACAGGAATTGAAGAGCAGAAAGTCTCCATACTTTTCACCAAAAGCTAGCTTTGTAACAACATTTAAAGGCCATGACTTCCAATAAAAATGGAGTTCAGGTGAAACTGATCCTAGCTATGCCACCCACAACTTTGTGACTCTGGGCAAGTAGTTTAATCTTTCTAATCTTATTTCCTCATTTGTATAACTGCGATGATAATTATATCATAGAAGCACTATACTGATTAACAAGGTATCTATGAACTGTTCAGTGCAATGCCTGGTATACAATATTCATTAAGTGGCAGAATACACCAAAAAGAGTGAATAGAGAAAAATATGTATCAATTACAGTACTGGTGCTATGGTCTGAATATTTGTGAACTCCCAAAATTGAAGTGATTTCAAATGTTGAAATCCTAATCCCCAAACTGATGTTATTAAGAGATGCACTTTTGGGAGTCCTCACTGAATGGGATCAGTGCCCTGAGAAAAGGTCTAAGTGGACAGCATTGCTCACACCTATAATCCCAGCAACTCAGGATCACTTGAGGTCAGGAGTTCAAGACCAGCCTGGGTAACATGGTGAGACACATCCCTAATAAAACGAAAAAAGGTAACTGTGCACAGTAGCACCTCCCTGTAGTCAAAGCTTACTAGGAAGTCTGGGGCAGGAGGGACGTTTGAGCCCAGGATTTCAAGGCTGCAGTGAGCTATGATCATGCCACTGCACTCCAGCCTGAGCAAAAGAACAAAATCCAATCTCTTTAAAAAAAAAAAAGATGACAACGATGATGATGACAACATCAGAAGGAATTCGATCTCCCATTCTATCAATTGAGAATACAGTAAGCAAGCACTGTCTATGTAACAGAAATCAAGCCTTCACGGGACACGGAACCTCCCCGTACCCGGATCTGAACTTTCCAGCCTCCACAAATGTAAGAAATAAATTTTTGTAGTTTTTAAGTTATAATACTTAGTTTATGGCATTTTCATACAGCAGCCTGAACGGACTAATCATTAGGAAAGGTAGTATCTACCCAAGACAAAAACTTTATAGAATTTCCATTAAAAATAGTTAGAGTAGAATAGGGAAGATAGCAGGGGCTCTAACCAATCACTCCTTTTCCCAAGAAAAGGATGAAATATCACAGGAACTACAGAAATATTAATAAAAAGACAATTCTAAGAAAAATACCATTAACTCTTCCCGATTTTGAAAAGCAAGAACATACTCAGAGTAGGTTTAGGGAAAAATCTATCTACTTAGAATAATCCATTTGGAAAAATAATCCATACAGAGCCCCTGCCACTCTATTAATAGCACTCAAGGAAGACAGGCAACCCAACTTCCAGCAAATCTGTAAGTACTAACGTTCCAATAGACTGTGCTCACTCCGTGTCTCTGTGTCACATATTGGGAATTCTCACAACATTTCAGACTTTTTGACTATTATTTTATCTCTTATGACAATCTGTGATCAGTGATCTTTGCGTTACCACTGTAATTGTTCTGGGGCACCACAAACTGCGCCCATTGATAAATGTTGTGTGTGTTCTGACCGCTCCACTGACCTGCCATTCCCCCACCTCTCCTCTTCTCCTCAGGCCTGCCTATCCCCTGAAACATAGCAATATTGAAATTAGGCCAATTAATAACCCTACAGTGGCCCGTAAGCGTTCAAGTGAAAGGAAGAGTCACACTGTCTCTCACTTTAAATCAAAATCTAGAAATGATAAAGCTTAGTGAGAAAGACATGTCGAAAGCTGAGATAGGTGGAAAGCCAGCCCTCTTGCACCAGTTAGCCAAGTTGTGAATGCAAAGAAAGCAAAACAGCCTTATTGCTGATAATGCAGAAAGTTTTAGTGGTCTGGATAGAAGATCAAACCAGCTACAACATTCCCATAAGCCACACCCTATAATCCAGAGCAGGGTCCCAGCTCTCTTCAATTCTACGAAGGCTGGGAGAGGCAAGGAAGTTTCAGAAGAAAAGGCTAACTCTAGCAAGGGTTGGCTCATGAAGTTTAAGGAAAGAAGCCAGCCACCTCTGTTACATAACAGCGCGAGGGAAGCAGCAAGCACTGATGTCAAAGCCACTGCAAGTTTATCCAGAAGATCTAGCTAAGATCATTAATGAAGGCGACCACACTAAACAACAGATTTTCGATGTAGATGGAACAGCCTTCTAGTGGAAGAAGATGCCATCTAGAACTTTCACAGCTACAGAGGAGAAGTCGATGCCTGGCTTCAAAGCTTCCAAGGTGACTTTAAGTTGACGCCAGTGCTCATTTAGCATTTTGAAAATCCTGGGGCCCTTAAGAATTATTCTACGTCTACTCTGCCCGTGCTCTACAAAAGGAACCACAAAGCCTGGATGATGGAACATCTGTTTATAGCATGGCTTACTGAATATTTTCAACTCACTATTGAGACCTACTGCTCAGAGGAAGAGATTCTTTTCAAAATACTGCTCTTTACTGACAATGCACCTGGTCACCCAAGAGCCCTGATGGAGACGTGCGAGGAGATGCATGTTGTTTTCATGCCTACTAATGCAACATCCATTCTGCAGCCCAGGGATCGAGGAGTAATTCTGACTTCCAAGTCTTGCTACCGAAGAAATACAATTTGTGAGGCTGTAGCTGCCAAAAACAGTGATTCCTCTGATGGCTCTTGGCAAAGTAAACCGAAAAGTCTTCTGGAAAGGATTCGCCATTCTAGATGCCATTAAGAACATTCGTGTTTCGTGGAAGGGGGGCAAACTATCAACATTAATGGGAGTTTGGAAGAAGTTGGTTCCAGCCATCATGGATGATTCTGAGGGGTTCAAGGCTTCAGTGAAGGAAGTAACTACAGGTGTGGTGGAAATAGCAAGAGAATTGGAATTAGAAGTGGAGTCTGAAGACGTGACTGAATTGCTGGAGCATCATGAAAAACTTGAATGATGAGGAGCTGTTTCTCATGGATGGACAAAGAAAGTGGTTTCTTGAGGTGGAATCTACTCCCGGTGAAGATGCTATGAACACTGTTACCATGACAACAAAAGATTTAAAATATTACACAGACTTAGTTGATAAAGCAGTGGCAGGGTTTGAGAGGACTGACCTCAGTTTTGAAAGAAGTTCTACGGTGGGTGAAATGCTATCAAGAAGCATTGCAT
>RJWJ010033699.1:0-17648 GCA_004363605.1 Indri indri | reverse complement strand
ATGGACAATGCAAGTTTAGGGGTTTGCAGAGGGAGAAGCAGCTCTGTGTGGTCTTCCTGGGCCACAGATGGGCTGCACACAGGGGGTTTGCAAAAGAATCAGCTTCTAGGTGTGTGATACTCTGGCCCACAGGTAGTTATATGCAGGCCAGGTGGGAATTTTGGTTTCCCTATCTAGAAGGCTATGAACAGGTTATGGCCAGGCCAAGGCTGTGAGTTCACAGAGGGATCACTTTCTAGGTCTGTGGCTGAGGTCATACTCAAGACCGACCTTTTCTCCCTCAACCTTCTTCCACTCCCTCCCCTAGGCTGGAAATTGCAGGAAGCCTCTTTCTTCTGCAATGTTGCTCCAGCCTCTACTGAGAAAGCTTAACATAGTGGTCATTTTAATGGAAAAATGCTTAAAGGAATTCTGTTGTTTATCAGAGAGTATACGTCGAAGGGTGCATTTGGAGCTATGAGGCAATACGTTGATAATGGATACAACATCTCAAATGTCACATGCCCCGGCCATACTTGCTATTGTTTGAATAAATAGGCATAGTCCCACTTAGGTCCTTTGCATGGGCTTTTCCTTCTACCTGAAACACTCTTTCCCTGCATATTTCCCCCTTTATATCTTTGCTAACATGTCATTCTCTCAGTATTTTATTGAAGTATTGCACCATTCCTCGCTCCTGATCCTTCTTGCGCTACTTTATTCTTTTTCAATAGAGCTTATCATCGTCTACTACATGAAATAATTTGCCTGTGTATTAAGTTTATTGTGTATTGCTTGTTTCTCCCTGACAGAATGTAAGCTCCAGGACAAGGGTCTAGCTCAAGAGCCTAGAACAGAGCCTGGCACATAGTAGGCACTCAAATATTTGTTGTGAGACTAAGTGAATTACTGGAGACAAACATGAGATATAAAGAATAAAATGTAAAATCAACTAGATAAATATATACCCACAAACAAATTTCCTGGGTTTTCCTACTAGATAACCAACCTCCATATCAAGACTCAACTAAAAAGTCATTCCCATTGTGATTTGGACACTGGTTGCTACAGCAAGATTGAGCTTTCCTCCTTTGGCAGGCCAGTAGTAGAGGCATTTGATCTGGTCCAATGGATTGTCGCTTGCACATTTTTGGTTAAAAAAAAATGCCTGTGGACTTTGGAAACTGTTGGAAGAGAGCATTAAACTAGCCGTAGAGTCATTTACAGGATTTCATGACAAGCAGCTGGAGCCCTTGGAGAAAACAAACAGAACTAAAGAGCAGAGGTTTTTGGAATAGGGTAGGCATATCCCTGAACATCCTGGAAGATTGCCCAGGTGCACTTACAGTTTAAAGGAAATGGATTTCCACATTTCAACTTCCATTTTACTCTTCCCTGAAATTGGTCTGCTTGAAAACAGGCCAACTACACAATAGTTCTTCTTCTATTTTACGAGAGAAAAATATACCTCTCTGGTATCTCAAATCAAATTAGGGCTCATTGCTCTGGGGTGTTAAAAACCTCTTTGTACCAAATAGAATGATATACCAAAATACTGGTTTCGGGTCAGGCATGGTGGCTCATGCCTGTAATCCTAGCACTCCAGGAGGCCGAGGAGGGAGGATAGCTTGAGGTCAGGAGTTTGAGACCAGCCTGAGCAAGAACAAGACCCCGTCTCTACTAAAAATAGAAAAAATTAGCCAGTCAACTAAAAATAGAAACAAAAAATTAGCTGGGCATGGGTGGCTCTCGCCTATAGTCCCAGCTACTTGGGAGGCTGAGGCAGGGGGATCGCTTGAGCCCAGGAGTTTGAGGTTGCAGTGAGTTAAGTGAAGGCCATGGCACTCACTCAGCCTGGGCAACAAAGCGAGACTCTGTCTCAAAACAAAAACAAAAACAAAATACTGGTTTCAGGAAAAGATTTTATTTTTTTATTATTTATTATTTATTTTTTTATTTTTTTAGTTTTTTTAGTTTTTTAAAGGCTGGTCAAGTGGAGCCGTGGAGAAGGAACAAAGGAATCCGTAACTGGTTGTGATCAATTAGTTGTAAACACCACTGCACTCGGACCAACCAGGAAAAGCCTTAAAAAAGTAATCGAGGCCGGGCGTGGTGGCTCACACCTGTAATCCTAGCACTCTGGGAGGCCGAGGCGGGTGGATCATTTGAGCTCAGGAGTTCGAGACCAGCCTGAGCAAGAGCGAGACCCCGTCTCTACTAAAAATAGAAAGAAATTGGCCAAACAACTAAAAATAGAGAAAATTAGCCGGGCATGGTGGCACATGCTTGTAGTCCCAGCTACCTGGGAGGCTGAGGCAGGAGGATCGCTTGAGCCCAGGAGTTTGAGGTTGCTGTGAGCTAGGCTGATGCCATGGCACTCTAGACCAGGCAAGAGAGTGAGACTCTGTCTCAAAAAAAAAAAAAAAAAAAAAAAAAAAAAAAAAAAAAAAAAAAAAAAAAAAAAAAAAAAAAAAAAGTAATCGAGGCGTTTTTTCCATTGATGGATGGATAAATCAAATGTGATATATAGATACAATGCAATATTATTCAGCCTTAAAAGGAAGGAAATCCTCACATAAGCTGAATGAACCTTGGTTAAGTGGAATAAGCCAGTCACAAAAGAACAAATAGTGCATGATTCCACCGACATAAGGTACTCAGAGTATTCAAAAATCCCTGAGACAGAAAGTAGAATGGTGGTTGCCAGGGACTGGAGTGAGGAGGGAATAGGGAGTGTATAGAGTACCCTTGACTTAAGTGACTCCATCTTAGAAAAAGACTTCTTTTAAAAAGGCATCATGCCAACGAGGAGCAGATGTTTATAGGCTGCACCTAAACAAATAAGGGCATAATCCCGTACTATCAGTCCCTACCAAAAGATTCAAGGACCATAAAAAGAGCAGGACTTCCCTGACCAGGTATGGTCAATCATTTCTATAATCACTGCCTTGCTGTCCCTCATGATAAGCAACTAGGCATCTGCCACTGAAGGCCCAGCCAAAATCATTGCAAGACACTGGCAGCATCACTAATGACTGTCCAGATCAGCCCAGCACATTCATTCTCCTTGTCCACGTTGCTTTCCTTGGACTTGTTTGTTAACCCCCTTTTCTATTCCTTTTGTCTTGATGTTAAATGTTACTTTGTTTAATGTGGAAATTTTAATCTATAACATTTATATATTGATTAAGTATAACACTATGTATGGTTTGCAATATTGACTGACTTGTGGAGTGGCTTGAGCCTGTGTATTAGCGACTGTGACTACTGAGTGAATGGACAGTACTAAAGAGAACGGCCTCCTTAGGGACTCCACATAGCTAGTGGCTTTTATGATTGAAATGTCATCAAGACAAGTCTGACATTAGGTGGGGAGCGGTGGCTCATGCCTGTAATCCTAGCACTCTGGGAGACTGAGGCAGGAGGATTGCTTGAGGCCAGGAAATCCAGACCAGCTTGAGCAAAAGCAAGACCCTGTCTCTACTAAAAATAAAAAAATTAGCTGGGCATGGTGGTACACATCAGGTGGTCCCAGCTACTCGGGAGGCTAAAGCAGGAGGATAGCTTGAGCCCAGGAGTTTGAGGTTGCAGTGAGCTATGACGAGGCCACTGCATTCTAGCCAGGGTAACAGATCAAGACTCTGTCTCAAAACAAAAAAGTCTGACACTGTGGGAGTCAGCCAGTTTTGCAAGACGAAAAGAGTTCTGGAGATGGATGGTGGTAATGGCTGCACAACGTGGATGTATATCATGTCACTGAATGGTGAAAATGCTTAAAATGGTTTAAAGAAAGTAATCAAGGCATTCTTAACCCAAGAGGTTCCTGTCTAATACGTATTTCTATAAAGAGGGAAGGTTGGCTTTAGAAATGGATATTTGAAAGCCTGTATTGAAATACTCTGGAATCACAACAGCCAAAGCAGTATGGATGATTTAAAATATAAGTGCTGGCCGGGAGTGTTGGCTCACGCCTATAATCCTAGCACTCTGGGAGGACGAGGCAGGTGGATCCCTTGAGGTCAGGAGTTTGAGACCAGCCTGAGAAAGAGCGAGACCCCCGTCTCTACTAAAAATAGAAAGAAATTAGCTGGACAATTAAAAAATATATATAGAAAAAATTAGCCGGGCATGGTGGCACGTGCCTGTAGTCCCAGCTACTCGGGAGACTGAGGCAGAAGGATTGCTTAAGCCCAGGAGTTTGAGGTTGCTCTGTGCTAGCCTGACATCATAGCACTCCAGCCCGGGCAACAGAGCGAGACAACGTCTCAAAAAAAAAAAAAAAATTAAATATAAGTACTGTTTTTTGACAGGCCTTATTTTTTTTTTAATTGTTTTAATTGTCAGATGGTGGGGTGATTTAAAGTCCCATCTGGTGACCACTGTTCTCTGCTGTCCAGCTTGCACTGTGGCCAGGTGGTTGTGCAGAATAAGATCAAACATTAGAGCATCTGCATCAAACTTGTCCCAGTTTGAGGAAAAAAGGTGGAGGAAAGAAAAGGGTAGCAACTGGGGTCAGTCAGAACTGGGTCTCCCCAGGTGATGACCTGGACCACGTGGCCGAGGGGCAAACAGGGAAAAGGGGAGAGGCTAGACCCACTGGGGTCTGTTAGAGCTGGGCATCCCAGGTAACGGCCCAGGCCGTACGGCCGAAGTACCGGTCCAGATGTCTCTTTTCTGATTGGTAGGAAGAGGGAATGTGCACAACCGTTCAAACCTAGGAGTCTCTCATTATTAAGTACCAGAACAAGGATATCTGTTGGTATAATGACCTGGTTCATTTGTAAAAGCACCAGTGATTGGGTGGCCAGCCACAATATGGAAGGCACTTCCTGGGACAGAGTGAAAGAGGCAGCTAGAGAGTGACGGAAAAACACCCAATAAGACCAGGGGTGTAGGTATTTAACTGTGCCCCACGTGGGAGAGACACGGTGGGGATAGGGGCAGAAGAGATGCCTCAATGTAACCCAGGTCCGTTCATGTACAGGCCTATCCACGGGCGTATAAACCCTCAGGGTCCTAAATGGCACTAAGTCCTGCTTTGCTCATTACTGGGCGTACACGTTCACTCTGAGCGAGTGAGTCAGGCGCTAGATGACTTCGTGCCGATCAAACCAGGGGGAGTACAGGCTTAGCCTTAATACGGGAAGGAGCCACAAGCACCACATCATCGGAAAGAAAAATACATTACCAAAACCAGTGCAAAGCCCGGAAACACAAAAGTTACAGCACAAAGCCCTCTTCCCTAAAGAGAAACAAAATGAAAGACCTCTCCCCTACCACAAAGGACACATTCTCAAATTCCGTATCACACACCCAGGTTTAGCCAATAACTCAACCACGCAGTCTGAGAAATGGCGAGGGTGTAAAAGCGAAAGCAAAGGCAGGAAAATCCAAAGCAAGAGAGAAAGGCGAGCTGGCTTGCTCAAAGAGAAACATCCAAGTCACGGAAATGGCAAGGGTGGAAAAGCAAAAGCAAGGGTAGGAAAACCCAAAGCAAGAGCATTGTGGAAGAAAGGCTTGCCTAGGCAGAAATATCCGAGTCACGAAATGGCGGGGGTGGACAAGTGAGACCAAAGGGCAGGAAGGCGCAGAGCAAGGCTTGCTCAGAGAGAAACATCTGAGTCACGGCACCAAATATGTCAGGTTTTAGTCTGAGATGTCGGTTTTTAGTGCGCTCATGGAGGAAGAATGACCAGACACGCCAAAGTAAGGCAAGCTCGAGAATGAGGTTTATTGAGGAGAGAAAGCTAGGATTATAGGGCAAGAGCCAGATATAGGTTTATAGAGCATGATACATATGCCACAGATGACAACTGGACCCATTGTCACAGCAAAGGGAGAGCAAAAAGAAGGGTGCAAAAAGGGGCCTTGATGCGCTTTAAAGAACCAATTGATAAAGTGTTATGGATACTTCACACTTCTTCAAGATTTTGTGTGCTTTTTTTCCCTTTATTTGTTAACTTCACAGCTGACCTACAGTGTGCTTTTTTTTTTTTTTTTTTTTTTTGAGACAGAGTCTCACTCTGTTGCCCGGGCTAGAGTGCCGTGGCGTCAGCCTAGCTCACAGCAACCTCAAACTCCTGGGCTCAAGCGATCCTCCTGCCTCAGCCTCCCGAGTAGCTGGGACTACAGGCATGCGCCATCATGCCCAGCTAATTTTTTCTATATATTTTTAGCTGTCCGATTAATTTCTTTCTATTTTTAGTAGAGATGGGGTCTCGCTCTTGCTCAGGCTGGTTTCGAACTCCTGAGCTCAAACAATCTGCCCGCCTCAGCCTCCCAGAGAGCTAGGATTACAGGCGTGAGCCACCGCGCCCGGCCATTTTTAAAAAGTCAAATGAAATGAAATATTCATTCCAATTTCAGTCAATCCTCATCATGTTCCATCTTGTAAAACTTGAATATTTTCTATTTCTTTTCTTTTTGTTTTTCTTTCTTTCTCTTTCTTTGTCTCTTTCTTTCTTTTCTGTAGAGATGGTGTTACCACCCAACCACGTTCATTGCTCACTGCTCAAGGGCAAGCCAATACTCTGAGACAGCAGGGTTTACAGCAGAGAAAGCATTTGATATTGCAGGAGCCATGGGAGGAGATGGTAGGAATTTCTTAAACCCATCTCACCGAAAATTTGGGAGAAAGCGTTTTTAAAGACAGTTTGGTGGGCAAAAGGCTAGGCAATTGGGTCTGCTAATTGGGTGGGCTTGGGTGGAATCATAGGGGTGTAGAAATTGTCCTCTTTGCTGAGTTGGCTCTTGGGTGGGTGCCAATACCAGTTGAGTCCGTTCCTTGGTATGGGCCACTGGTCCACCAGAATGCAGGGCCTGGAAGATATCCCAAAAACTAGCCTTAGGTTTCACAAGGGTGATGTTATCTATGGGGAAAGTTAAGAATCTTTATGATCACCAGCTATGTGACTCCATAGCAGCAATTATAGAGAAGCAAACATGGGGACGGTGGCTGATTACTATGAATATTTTTAGCTAGGCCTGTGCCTTCACAGAGTTTTAGGCCTTTACCACAGTACTCACCTTGCACCCCTTTATTGATTTGTAAAGCGCGATTTCAACGTGATCTTGTTACGCTGCACATGCTGGTCTTGAACTCCTGGCCTCAAGGGATCCTCCCCCCTCAGTCTCCCAAAGTGCTGGGATTAGAGATGTGAGCCACCGCCCTTGGCCTCTATTTCTTATTAATAATTAAAAAACCCTTCTTTAAACTTATATTGCGAAGGATTCTCTGTCAACATCAAATGTGCAAGAAGATATATAGTTTTTCAACATAACCTTACGTGGCAGAACATCAAATGCGTTTGGCGATCAAAGTTCTCGGAGTGTTTCCCGTATCTACAGTTCCCCCAGACAGCTCGCACTGGAGGGTGAGAAAATCAGCGACTCCGAGAGCGCTGGCGGTGGCCGTGGCCAGCCTCTACCCGGCGGGGGCGTGGCACCCAGTCTGGGCTTCCTCTTAGGTGCCAGCTCCGGGCGCCGGAGACGCTAAGTTCCCGCCAGATTTTTAAGTTTCATTTCCAACCGCCTCTGCTGGTTCTTCCTCTCGAGGCCTTTCCCCAAAGCTTAGTCTTCTTTCGGGCAGCAGAAAGCGCCAGCCATGGACCCTCGGCGCGGAAAGTCGACGCGGACAGCTTCGAAGGCCGGAGCCTCGGTCCCCAAGGTTTCGGCGCGGAGTTCGAGGGGTGCCCCGACGGAACCCAGTGAGTCTCTCGCTGACCCCAAGGCCACCCAGCCCAACGCGCGGAGGTGCGGCTCCGCCAGGAAGTCAGGATCCCAGCAGAAGTGCGCCCCGGACTCCAAGGAGGTGACGCAGGTCCGCGCGCCGGGGTCCCGCGCCAAGAAGGAGCCTCTGCGCGCGGAGGACCCGGCCAGCGCCGCCGGCGCAGAGGAGCAGGCAGTTCCGGCGGAGGGGCTGGAGCCTCCCGCGGTCTCAGCGCCGCCCCTGCCCAGGGCTGGATCTCGCCGCCAGGGGGGTGCGCGCTGCTCTGGGGAGCAGAGACCCCCGCCCAGGTCCACGAAGGTGCCCAGCTCCGACTCGCTTCTTCTGGCCGCGAGTCTCGACCGCAGGGAGGCGGCGCCTGGGGGCTGGAAGCTCCGGGCGGTGCTGGAGAAGCTGAGGTTGAGCCGGCCGGACACCTCGGCGGCGGCCGAGGTAGTGAACAGGGTCGTGGACCACCTACTACGGAGACTGCAGAACTTCGAGTCCGAGTTCAAAGGCGTCGCGCTGCTGCGCACCGGGAGCTACTACGAGCATGTGAAGGTGAGCTGCACCGCGCCTGCTTTCCGCGTCCTGCCCCAGCCCTCTCCGTAGCCTCCCCAGTAATCCTCACCCCTCTCCCTAGCCTCCCCAGTAATCCTCACCCCTCTCCCTAGCCTCCCCAATAATCCTCACCCCTCTCCCTAGCCTCCCCAATAATCCTCACCCCTCTCCCTAGCCTCTCCAGTAATCCTCACCCCTCTTCCCAGCCTCCCCAATAATCCTCACCCCTCTCCCCAGCCTCCCCAATAATCCTCACCCCTCTCCCTAGCCTCCCCAATAATCCTCACCCCTCTCCCTAGCCTCCCCAATAATCCTCACCTCTCCTGGGTCACGGTCCCTCATTTCCTTCCAAAGTATCTCAGACTCTTGCTTGTTCTTGGGTGGTGTGTGACACAGTTCTAAGTAAAACGACAAATAGTTCGTTAATTCATGTCTGCATCCAACGATCATACAACCAACTGACATTGATTACCAGCTATGCTCAGGGCACTGCTATTGGGGGAAATCAAATGTATGGATTCATTCATGTAAGTAGACATGTGTCGAGTTTCTGTAAGAGTGCTGTGGTTGGTAGTGTTTACATGAGATCTCAAGTCAGATTCTGACTTGGGTAATTTAAAGTGGTCTGTGAAAAATTCCACATTAATGTTAATGTATCTAAGAGACTTTTTCCTTTGAGGAGATCTGTACTTCATAGGAAAAATATCTTCCCTCCTCCATCCCCCAACCAACCCCCGCTCCCCTGTCCACTGCTTGCCCGCTTTCCCCAATTTCTTATACAGATGTCATGGGGATCGTAGATATCACTGTGATCGTAGCTCACAGTGTAATGCTAAAAAAAAGAAGAGAAAATTCCCCTACAGATACTGAAAGTATGCTTCTTAAGTACACATCCCATATAATTGCTATTAAGTGTGTATTCCACAGCTCCATTTGTTTGTGGGTGGTTGAGTCATTAATCATTCCAGTATGAATCGAAGGTTTAGAAGCAAGTTCCTTACTGGAGTTTGTTTGCTGATGGGTGATACATTTCTTTGGTTGTGTTTTTTGCCTTCTCTGTCAGTTTTCCAAATGCTGGGCTGTGTACCTCTTTAACTCCATGTAAGATCTTGTGTGTAGCAGGAACAGAAATAGAGACTGATAGCATATATTTATTAAGTAATCAATATATTTTAGAGTTACATATTGGCTTTATTCGGCTGACTGCTCTCTTCCTGAAGGTGGATGATTATAAAACTTGAGATTTAGGGTTTTAGGATTATAAACTCTTAAGAGAACAGGCCAAATATTGTGCATCTTTGCATCTCTCAGCCTTAACACATAGCAAACATTCAAGGCAACGAATGAATGAATGGGTTCAAGAAAAAAGGATGGGTGATCTCACTGAAGAGCCGTGCCCTTTCAGGACTGCAAATTCAGATTAAATTCCATAATAAGAGTTCAGTCTGGAATAGAAATTAAACTTTTCATAAATTTTTTTTTTGGCTTCCCACCAAGATTGTAAGCTCCATTGTAACAATGTTTTGTGCAACTCTATGCACTCTACAGCTACTCATTCTGTTGGCGTGGACTCAGTGGTGTTTATTGTCAAAAAAGGCAGTGTATGTATCGGTCTTTGGATCTTAAACTCTTGCAGCACTGAAGACCACTCATAATTCTGTCTAAAAGTTTCTTGAAAGCCAAGTAAGCAAAATCTTCATCAGAATGTGTCTTGAGCATGATTCTTATTACATAAATATCAATTCAGTTCAATTACTGTATATGGAGAGTCCAAGGGAAAAAGAAAGTCATTAGGCCGTGCATGGTGGCTCATGCCTGTATTCCCAGCACTCTGGGAGGCTGAGGCGGGAGGATCACTTGAGCCCAGGAGTTAGGGGTTATGGTGAGCTATGATTACACCACTGTGCTCCAGCCTGGGTGACAGAGAAAGACTCTGTCTCTTAAAAAAAAAGAAAAAAGAAAATTATTGGTTAGAATTAGAGAACGGTAAGATATTTAGCAAACAGTCTCTAATCAGAGTCAGTCTCTTTTTAAAAATTATGCTGGTGGAAGGAAAGTCAATGAAATTCGTTTTGTCTAAAACATTTTTTTTTATTTTTTTTACTGATTATCGAGGGTATATATGTTCATTGTGGAGTTGATCCCCTGCTCGTCCTCCAGCAGGCTTCCACGATGGCCCATCAGCTCCCTCCTTCTTACCCTTCTCTTTAGCCTCTCCCATATTCACCCCTGTCCCATGTGATATCCCTAGAAAAGTCAGAAAAGCATACCAAATAATATTACTCCTATTTATTTATTTTTTCCCCTACTCCTATTTATTTTATTCAATGTTATCATTTTGATGTATATTCTTCTTTTACACATACACTTGGATTTGTTACCCATACACTTGGATTTCGAAATTTTTATAATTCTAAGCTATTTATGATTAGTAAAAAGATAGACAAAATATACTTCTCAGTAATTTTTTTTTTTAGAGATGGGGTCTTACGCTGTCACCCAGGCTGGAGTGCAGTTGTATGATCATATAGCTCATTGCAGCCTTGAAATCCTGGGCTTACTCAATCCTCCTGCCTCAGCCTCCCAAGTAGTTGGGGCTACAGGCACGCCACCATGCCCGACTAATTTTTTTATTTTTTTTTAGAGATGGGATCTCACTATGTTGCCCAGGGTGTTCTCAAACTCCTGGCCACAAGCCATCCTCATGCTTTGGCCTCCTAAAGGGATGGGATTACAGGTGTGTCCAGAAACAGACCACATATAATTCAATATAGTACACAAAGTATGCAGCAATGTAATTCAGTGAGGGAAAGGATGGCTTTTTAAAAATAAGTAGTGCTGGGTCAGTTAGATATCTGCATGGGAAAAACATGATCCTTGACCCTACCACACACCATACACAAAAATTAATTTGAGATATAGCATAGACCTAAAAGTAAAACAATAAAGCTTCTAGAAGAAAGCATATTTGAATACGTTCATAATCTTGGAATGTGCAAATATTTCTTAAGCAGGACACTAAAATGGTCGACCATAAAAGATAGAGAAGGCTAGGTGAGGTGGCTCACCTTTAATCCTAGTACTCTTGAGAGGCCAAAGCAGGAAGATCACTTGATGTCAGGAGTTCAAGACCAGCTTGAGCAAGAGCGAGATCCTGTCTCTACTAAAAATAGAAAAAATTAGCTAGGTGTGGTGATGCATGCCTGTAGTCCCAGCTACTTGGGAGGCTGAGGCAGGAGGATCGCTTGAGCACAGGAGGTTGAGGTTGCTGTGAGCTAGGCTGATGTCATGGCAGTCTAGCCCAGGCAACAGAGTGAGATTCTGTCTCAAAAAAAAAAAAAAAAAGATAGAGAAATTGGATTTCATTAGAATTAAGAGCTTCTGTTCATCAAAAGACACCACTGAGAGAGTGAAGACACAAGACACAAACTGAGAGAAGATATTTACAATACGTATATTTGACAAGACTCATACAAACCAATTTAAAATTGGGCAAAAGACTTGAACAAACAAGCTAGTTCTGCAATCCAAATAGCAATAAACATGTGAAAGGTGCTCAACATCATTAATCATCAGGAAAATGCAAAATTAAACCCTGATGAGATCCTACTACACATCTGTTCACTAGAATTTAAAATTCAGAATTTTATAAATTTTAAAAACATACTTGACAATCCCAAGTGTTGGTGAAGACATGGAGCAACTGAAACTCTTACACTGATGGTGGGAGGATAAACTGGTACTACCTCTTTAGAAAATGGATAATTTCTTCTCAAGTTAAAGATGTGCCTATCCTGTATCCAGCAGTTCCACTCCTTGGTGTACATACAAGTGCTCATATCCGTGGAAAGACGTATACAAGAATGCTCAAAATAGCATTATTTGAAATATTAGTTAAAAAGCGAAATAACCCGTATCCATCAATAGAATTGTTAGGGTGTGAAGTCTGTGTGCGGGGGGAGAAAGAATTCTCAGTGATTAGGATATACAGAAGTAAAAGTTTATTTTTCCTGAGAAAGGAAGGAAAGAAAAGAAAGGAGGGAGGGAAGGAAGGAAGAAAGAGAAAGAAAGAAAAGAAATAGAGAGGGTGGGGGGAGGGGCACAACACAGAGGAAGCAAATGTCCGGCCTGGAGGAAAGTGGCTTGGTGCTTCTAAAGGGTAGAAATGGCTTTTGTTTTTTGCCTGATAACAAAAGCAGCTGTGAAGCTGCTGGGTTGGCTTTGTTCTGTTTCTCACAAAGCAGATCGATAGCAGAAATTAGTTTCTTTCTTCCTGGTAGCGGGAGGCACCTGGTACTGTCTCTTCTCGAGGCAGCAGGGCAAGCTTGCAGTCCTACTCTCTGCTCAGGATCTTTTTCAAGGCTGAGATAGAACTCAGAGATAACAAGTTAGGCCATGCGTGTTTTAATCAAACAAAGGGTAGTTGTGTTGTGAGTTTATTTCTCTTACTTTCTGTTTGACACTTTATTTTCCTCTGTTAGATAGGTTATTAGTAAGACCACCTTTCAGGAATGAGTAAATGTATTTCGATATAGTCCATTAACTCAATGCAATACTACATAGAATGAAAAAGAACAAACTATCAATATACACAATATGGATAATCTCACACCCATAATGTTGATCGGAAGAGATCAGGTGTAAAAGACTGCATGCCATGTGATGCCAGCTACATGACATACCCAAGCAGGCAGAGCCGCTGTGGTGTTAGAAGTCAGAACAGTGGCTGCCCGCGGTGGAGCAGTTCCCACTCTCTCTGCTAACAGAGCATGGGAATGAGAAGCTTTTGTGGTGCTGGGGATGAATTTGGAATGCCAAGAAAACTCACATCATTAATTCTTACTGGGCTTCTGCTGTTTTTCTTGAATAAATCCTGCTTGGATTGTTGCAAGCCTTTAGTTAATTTGCAGAGTTCTGAAAAAGTTGAATGTGATGATTTCTGCCTGTGTTCTTGTTGCTTTTGTGGAAGAGCAGATTTTTGGAGCCTCTTATCTGGCCATTCCTACAGATGTCCCTTCAGGTTGTTTGCTTCACTCTCACGGTACGTCTTACTCAGCTCAGGCTGCCATAACAAAGTACTGTATAGACTGGGTGGCTTAAGCAACAGAAATTTATTTTCTCACAGCTCTGGATGCTGGAAGTCACAGATCACGGTGCCAGCATGATGGGGGTCGGGTAAAGGCTCTCTTCCTGGTTTGCAAAAAGCACCTTCTCACGGCAAGTTCACATGGCTCACATGGTTTAGGGTCCTTCCCGTATGACCTTATTTAACCTTAATGACCTCCTAAAAGCCCTGACTCCAATACAGTCACATTGAGGGTTAGGGTTTCAACATATGAATTTGGGGAGAGGACACAATTCAGCTGATAACACAGCATATCTCAGTTTGGACTGACTGCATAGACCTGTGTGGCTAGTCTGTACCGTATTGAACAGCGTAGTCCGATAGCTGCACTTAGAGCATATTCCTAAGTAATGAAAGACTTGTGGAACTTTTAATATAGAAAAATAAATATTTATTATAGTGGCTATAATTATTGTGAGGATGAAACAGAAGATTCTTTGAAGCTCTTACAAATGCTGTGGTTCAAAGACCCTAATGTAGTGCATGACTCGGAGCCCCCACTCACTTGGATGGCTGGCTGCCGTAAGAACTAGCCCTGGACCAACCGGCCAGGACGCGACTACACACATTTTTGAGACCGTTGTGACTGCAGGCTGGCTGCAGCTATATCTTGTGACATAAAAGGTAATAATCTAAAGGATTTTAATTTTATTGAACTCTAAACTCAGGAAACAACTGGTATAGATTTTGAGAGCTTACATTATATCATTTAAAATTATTTTTAATTAAAAATTAATGCTTGAGCCAGGCTTAGTGTCTCACCTCTGTAATCCTAGAGAATCAGGAGGCTAAGGTGGGAGGATCATTTGAGGCCAGGAGCTTGAGGCTACAGTGAGCTATGATTGTGCCACTGCACTTTAGTCTGAGTGATAGAATGATACCTTGTCTCTAAAAATAATAATAATTCTTGGTCATGCTAAAAAAAAAAATTGAATGTAGAACTTACAAACTAAAACCAGTAATACTCTTGCATGTCTTCCCAGTTTCGCTAGTCCCACTCCCAAAGGGTATAAGTGTTAGGAATCTGGATTTTTTTTCTTTGTTGGGAAAGGGTCTTGCTTTGTTGCCCAGGCTGGAGTGCAGTGGGGTCATCATAGCTCACTACAGCCTCAAACTCCTGGGCTCAGGTGATCATCCTGCCTCAGCCTCCTGAGTAGCTGGGACTGCAGGCATGTACCACCACGCCCAGCTGATTTTTCTGTTTTTTGTAGAGACTGGGTCTTCCTATGTTGCTTAGGCTGGTCTCGGATTCCTGGCCTCAAGTGATCCTCCCACCTCTGCCTCCCAAGGAATCTTGCTTTTTTAAAGTATGGTGTTAGTGGAAATTTGAAGAAAAATATGCAATTATTTGGAAAATATTCATAAGCAAACATTTCAGTGCTATTTTTACTGTTTCTTAGATTTCTGCACCCAATGAATTTGATGTCATGTTTAAACTGGAAGTCCCCAGAATTGAACTAGAAGAATATCGTAACAGTGGTGCCTACTACTTTGTGAAGTTCAAAAGAAATCCGAAAGGAAATCCTCTGAGTCAATTTTTAGAAGGGGAAATATTATCAGCTTCTAAGATGCTGTTGAAGTTTAGGAAAATCATTAAGGAGGAAATTAAAAATATTGAAGGTAAAATTTTTGTCTTTTGGTTTTTAAAGTTGTAATCATACCTACTAATTGGCAATGCGTGCTCCTCTCCTGATCTTTCTTGATCTCGCTGCAGCAGACTGCTGACTACTACCTCCTTCCAGAGACAGCTCTTTGCTCTTGGTTTCAGTCGGCTGCGTCTTCTTTGTATTCTTCCACAATGGCGATTGGCTCTATTTCAGTCTTCAGTGAATATTCACTGATCTGCTGCCTGTGCCACTGGGCATACCCCGTATGTGCCTGGATAAAATCAGTGGGATCCCCTCTTTAAGCTCATAATCTATTATGGTAGGGAGACGAGCATAAATAGCATGTACACAAATTGCAGTGAGTGCTCTAAATGGAGAAGTGATAGCAGTTAGGGTGGTGTGGGTCAGTGGAACCAGGCCCTGAGGCAGAAAAGAGCTTGGCCAGCTCAGGGAACAAAAACCAGGCCCATGTGGACAAGAGAAAGAGTGATAGGAAATGAAGTTGAAAAGGCATCCGGGGACAAGATTCTGTAAGGACTTGTGGATCCTGGAAAGGAATTCAGATTTTATTCTGTGTTCATTGAAAAGCCAGGTTTTAGTCAGGAAGTAATGATTGGCTTTGTATTTTTAAAAGTTTACTCTGTCTTCTATGGAGATATTATAAGAAGGCAAATAGGGAGATTAGAAAGGAAAATGTTGTAATAGTTCAGGTGAAAGATAACTGTAACTCTTTATGCATTTAAGAACAGTTCAGTAGAGAGAGAGAGATTGTTCATGGAGGAGAAGGAATAATTGAAGAGCAAGGTGCTTGGGAAGGTGAGAGGGAAGAGATACAGAGAACACGTGGATAGGTGTTCTTTGAAAGGTGGAAGGACACTTCCTCAGTGGTAACAGGAGAGAAGAAGGATGCAATGGGTAAGAGGTGGGCAGGTTTGCAGATTTCTCTAGCATTTTCTCCTTTGTTTCTTATTTTTTTTTTCTTTACAATTTTGATTTTCTTTCCGGGTGAGACAGCAGCATTTTCTCCTTTGTGCTCAACTGCCTCACTGTGGTCCCTCCTAGAAATCTTATCAAGGAGTAGTCTTTTTTTTTTTTTTTTGAGAGAGAGAGAGAGTCTTGCTCTGTTGCCCTGGCTGGAGTGCAGTGGCGTCATCGTAGCTCACTGCAACCTCAAACTCGTGGCCTAAAGCGATCCTACTGCCTCAGCCTCCTGAGTAGCTGGAACTACAGGCATGCGCCATGAGGCCTGGCTAATTTTTCTATTTTTAGTAGAGATGGTGTCTCGCTCTTGCTCAGGCTGGTCTCGAACTCCTGATCTCAAGCCATCCTCCTGCCTTGGCCTCCCGGAGTGCTAGGATTGCAAACTGAAGCCACCGTGCCTGGCCTAGGAGTAGTCTTTACTGCTCATACAACCCCAGCTCCCAAAGCCACCTGAACTTCTGACCACCATAGCCACCTGCTCAATGGCTGTCTCTACTTGTGTGTCCCGCAGACACCTGGAGCTCATTGTGTCTAATGAAGTTCAAGTCAGCCCAATCTTTCTTCTTCCTGTTTATTCTATTTTGGGGAATGGAATCAACATCAATCATTTCCCAGGCGAAACTCCTGGGATGGCATCCCAGGCTTGTACTTTCCTGCTCAGGTCACAGACTCAATCTATCCACCAGTTCTGTTGATCTGAACCTCTTTAATTGCTCACATTTCTGCCCGTGTCTTTTTTCTTTTTTTTTTTTTGATACAGAGTCTTGCTCTGTCACCTGGGCTAGGGTGCCGTGGCGTTAGCCTAGCTCACAGCAACAATCCTCCTGCCTCAGTCTCCTAAGTAGCTGGGACTACAGGCACACGCCACCATGCCCGGCTCATTTTTCCTATTTTTAGTAGAGACGGGGGTCTCACTCTTGATAAGGCTGGTTTTGAACTCCTGACCTCAAGCAATCTTCCTGCCTCGGCTTCCCAGAGTGCTGGGATTACAGCATGAGCTACCGTGGCACCTGACCTCTGCACTGGGCTGTTGCTGTGGTCTTCTCACTGCCGCTGTCTTCCCTGCCACTCGTCTGACCTCTTCTCCAGGCTTTCCTCCAAACTGCCATCGTAATTCTAAATAAAAATTTAACCACAGCACTCCCAAACCTCAAGGTCTTCAGTGGCTCCTCATCATATATGCTAAACATAATCCTACCACTGCCTCCCCATGGTAGGTATCAATAAATATTAGTTAAATGAGTAAAAACTTTGCCTAGTGGAGCCAATTTCCATTTTAGAACTAGTGTTCACCTTAGCACTTCAGAGATCTTCAGTTATAGTTATATTATTTCCCACATATTTCCAGAGAAAATTGGATTGATAAACTTTCTTCACTTTCTTATGTTTAAACAGATGCAGATGTCATTGTGGAGAGGAAGAAAAGAGGGAGCCCCGCTGTAACACTTCTCATTAGAAAACCTGAAGCAATATCTGTGGATATAATCCTGGCTTTGGAATCAAAAAGTAGCTGGCCTGCTAGCACCCAGGAAGGCATGCCCATCAATAACTGGCTTGGAGCAAAAGTTAAGACCAAACTAAGACGACAGCCATTTTACCTTGTACCCAAGCATGCAAAGGAAGGAAATTGTTTTCAAGGTATTTTGAATGTTATGGTTAACCTAAAGACGTAAAAGAGTTGTTAGTGTTA
>RJWJ010033698.1:0-17886 GCA_004363605.1 Indri indri | reverse complement strand
AGGATTTCAGAGGGAGATGGCAAGCTCTGTATGGATGCATCAGGGAAGAAGTCTGATTTCCCAGCAGAGCAAGGCCTCCACCCCCACTGCCTTGACCCAGGTCCCTCTGGGAGTTTACATTCTAGTGGAGGAGACAAGCCACCTCCCCCCACCCCTGCGAGGGCTGCGACAGAAAGAACAGGGTCCCAGGAGATACTCGCTGGGATGGCGAGACATGACCTGCAATCACTAGAGTCGGGCAGGTCTCCTCGAAGAACGGGTGTTTTGAGCCGAGACCCATGGGATGAGAACTTTTATCCAGGTGGGAGGGGGCTCAAGAAGAGGAAAAGCTCCCAAGGAGGATGGCATTTCTCAGACCCAAGGGAGGAGAGAGTCTGGAGCCAGCAAAAGAATGAGAGCAGCTGAGTGTGAGGTAACACGGCGTGAAAGGGGACATCGCCAGAGGGCAGCCAGAGCCTCGGGAGTCACTGCAGGGGTGTCCTGGGCTTTATGGAGCACCGGGTCACTGACTAGTTGAATCCAGGGTGAGTTGCAGGAGTGTGGTTTTCTAAGTGCGGATAATGGGCGGGTGCGGCTGGGGTACGGGGTGGGGAGAAGAAACCCAGCTCGGGAGACGTTTGCAGGCAGACACCAACAAGGCCTGTTTACACTGAGGGAAGGAGGCACATGGGATTCCCAGGTGTCTGGTTTGGGCAACTCGTTGGACGGTGGCTGTGGACAACAAGCCTACTTGTAACATGCAACATGTGTGTGACACGTCGCATTTTCCAGCACACTGTCACACCTATTCTCAGAGCTCATGGCCACCCTGGGCGTAGGAGCACAGGAGGTGAAGGTGCTATCAAGGGACCCTGACAGACAGTGCAGGGATGGCCTGTCCCAGACATGGCAGACACAAACTGTCACAGGTTGGTCCATGGCTGGACTTTGAAGTGTTGCTCCAGTTCTTGGGATCCGGGCTCGGAGGAATCGTAAGCCTTGACCCACGCGACTGAAGAATTTATTGCGAGTAAAGTTTAAGGGAGCAAAGCGAAAGTACATTTCCTACAGGGAAATGGATCTGTCTCCGCGAGTGGAGGAGACAAGGCTACTTCCATGTTTCTCTTTTTATATGCTTTATGTTTAGCTAAGGTCAGTTATAATTAGGACTAAATTCCTTTTTATGTTTGGACATGACTTAAAGGTTATGCCATGCGTACTGTGGGGAAAGTTCTGTAACCTGGTGGTCCGTGTTCCGTGGCCTAATTACCCCATTCTTTAAGACCGAAATAACCATTTCTTTTCTTATTTTTCTGTAACCATTTCCTCCTTGTTGTTTTTCTGTAACTGCTTTCTCCTTTCCGCTTTTCTGATTCCCATTACCTCTCACCTGCTTTTCTGTCCCTAATAAACCCCAAGATCTTGGGGAGGTCCACAAACAACTGAGATGCTTTCTTAGATGACGCATCTGCAGCCCCAGGGCAGGAGACTCCAGTGCCTCCGACCAGCATCACCTGCAGAAAGGAGAGTGAAGTTGGCTTCTCCAGCTGCCTGGGGCTTCGCCTTTCCCCCTCTCCTCTGCCTCCCATATAAATCCTACTTTCGCCTTTGCTAAATCTATTTCGTTTGTTTCCCTTGAGAGCTGAGGCTCGGAGAGCTTGAGTGCCTTGCCCACGTTAAGTGGGAGCCAGGGTTCTGATTCAGTCCCCAAATTCCCTCCTCTCTCTGCAGGACAGCTCAAAGCCCGGGTTCTGGCCGGTCAAAGGTGGCATTTCCAGGGGGAAGAAATGGACTCGATACACACTAGACGTTTCTGATAGGATTGTGCCGCCTGGCGCCACAGTGCACTCCCTGGAACCCCCAAAGTGCCGAGGAGGGACGCAAGGCCCAGAGGAAACCCGGAGCGTGGGGCGTCGGGGCTCTACGTGGGGACAAATAGAAATCCGCCTGATTTGCTTTTCACATAAAGGATTCTTTAAGGAAGGTCAAGAATATGTCTCTGCGTGGCCGAGCCTAAGTCGTGTACCCGCCAACAGGAAGAGAGCCCGGAGGCCACGCGCCAGTGGGGCTCATTCCCAGGGAAACAGCGCCACCTGCTGGACCCCGCGGTGCGACGCGCCCGGTGACACCAGAACAAAGGCATTCCGCAGCAGCGCCTGTCTCAAAGACGCGGGAAATGCTAGCTTGATGTTTTACTGCTTGGAGTAAACTTTGAGACTATGCAAGGATTGATCCACTTAGCATTTAAAAGGAAATAAAACAAAAAACAAGCTACTGTGGGTTGAATGTTTGTGTCTCCCCCAAACTCATATGTTGAAATCCTCATCCCCCAAGGTGACCGGTATTAGGAGGCGATTAGGTCATGGGTGTGGAGCCCTCATGATGGGACAGGCACCCTGACAAAGGAGGGCCCAGAAAGACCCTCACCCCTTCTGCCATTCGAGGAGATGGCAAGAAGATGCCATCTGTGAGAAAGTGGGCCCTCACCGAACACCAAATCTTCTGACACCTTGGTTTTTAACTTCCCAGTCTCCAGCATGTGAGGAATAAATTTTTGTTGTTTAGAAGCCACCCAGTATATAGCATTTTGTTATAGCAGCCCAGTCTAGGAAACAAGCATTTGTTAATTATTCAATAAGTATGTATTGGACACCTAGTAAAATAAGACAGACATGGTTTCTGCCCTTTGGGATGTTGCATTCTGGCCAAAGGTAGACTACTGCCTCTGACACACACACACACACACACACACACACACACTCTTATGTGCACACAGGCCTGTGTACACACGCACATGCACGCACACACATGTATGCAGGCATATGTTCATATGCAAGCTCGTTTTAGGTGTTGATAAATGTCATGAGGAAGACAAAATATAAAAGATGAAATTTACTGGGGTTCTAAAGGAGTAAGTAGGGGTTTGCTCTCCAGCCAGGGCAGTGGAAAAGGCCTCTTTGAATTAAGACCGAATCATGAGAAAAAGGCAGAGGAAGGACACATTTTCCAAGGAAAAGGAACGAGCAGAAGCTGGGTCCTGTTAGGTTTGTTCCGGGTGGGAACCTGAAAAGTACGTATAGGACGGAATGCGGTTAATGGGAAACTTAGTGAGCATAAAGCCCGTGAAAATAGCCACAGGAGTCTGGAGAGTCGAGTGGTTGTAAATCTAACTCCCCCCTCCAACAGTAAGGACAAAGCTACCCCTCTCCCCTATCTCTGCAGGATGAAACCAATGAAGGGGTTCCAGAAACCAGTTGTTTGAAAAAGAAGTTATTATGGTGGCTGTTCTGGCCCAGTTGCTCCCTCCCCCTGGAAAAACCCTCTATAAAACCCAAGGCTCTCCTTTTTCTCTCGGGGATGCTTTTTTCAGCCTCCACCCATCTGCACCCAGATGCTCAAATAAACGGCCTTTTGCTACACGAGGCTTCATGTGTCTCCCTTTTGGCTCCAGACCTAACGAGTCCCACCTGACAAAGGGAGCAAGCAGCCACTGTGGCTGGGATGCAGCATACGCTTGGCTCAGCTGAGTTCCATGAGCAAAAGACCTAAGTTAGTAAGATTCACTTTTCCCAAGATTATCTCTTGAAAAAAAAAAAAAAGATGCTTGTAATCGAACCTTTCCAGATTCTTACACTACAGAGCACACTTTCAATTACTATAGTTTCAATTACTATGGTCTTCCTGGGGATGACCTCAGGTGAGCTACATTGGCTAAAGACATTTAAACCAGCTGCAACCAATAGTCGTAAAGAAGCCTTTTAAAGATCACTTTCAAAAGCAAACCGATCGCTGGTTACATCATAGAGACCACGGTTAAACACCTACAGGTACAGGTCCTACCAGTGCAGTCACTACGAGCACGACACGTGATCCCACAGGGACCCTAGCCTCTCAGAGGGGGCCACCTCTGTCACTTGTACACCAATATCTCTCCCCATCACCAGGGTCCGGCCTTGATGGGACACGGAGGTGGCAGCAAAGACAACCTACCAAGGAATGCTGTCTGGTGCCGCCTGGTGCCCCCAGGGCCATTGTCCTCCAAGACTCAGCACAGGCATCACCTCTCAAGGACCCCCAGCCCCAGGAGACCCCCAATCTGTGCCTCCCTGGCACCCAGGCAGACCCTGCTGTCATGCTAGAGATTTCTGTGTTCTCAGCCAAGCCCCTCACCGGCCCACGAGGAGCCAGCCAGGTCTCGTTCTACCCCTATCACCTGCCCATCCAGGGGGTAAATGATGAGTGTCTGCCGTCCACCAGCTGGGATTCTAAGCACTTGGAGTAGAACAGGGCACAAAACAGCCCCTGGTCTCACACGGCTGCCAATTGCTGTGATGTAGTAGGCACTCGGTAAAAGCTGATTAAATGCTAGGACATGAAAGAAACATCAAAATAAAAGTGGGTGTTAGGATAGGAGGGGAGTATAAACTGCTTTTTCGGACTTAATTTAACAACTTGTAAAAATATTCATTATCTCTGACTGAGAAGACCATTTCTTGGAATCTACCTGTATTCGTTTCCTGGGCCACCATAACAAAGTGCCACAGATTCTGTAGCTTAAAACAATAAAACATGGGTTTATTCTTTCAGAGTTCTGGAGGCCAGAAATCCAAAATCAAGGCATTGACAGGGCGGATCCATTCTGTCACACTTCCTGCCTCTGGTGGTTGCCGGCTTCCTTGGCTTGTGGCCACATCGTTCCAGTCTCTGCCGCTGTCTTCCCACGGCCTTCTCCTCTGCGTGTCTGTGTCTTCTTTCCTGTCCCTTATGAAAACACTTTGTCATCGGGTTTAAGGCCCATCTAGATAATCCAGGACAATCTCCCTATCTCAAGATCTTTGCATCTGCATTCACGGATTCTGGGGAATAGGACATGGATTTATCTTTTTGGGGACCACCTTTCAACCCACTACATTGCCATATGGCAAAACTTCTATTTAAAAATTTTAAAATAAAATAACATAAGCTTTCTGCACAATGATCTTTAGCATGGTATAGAACTAACTGAAAACATCCTAGAGGTTAAACAATAGGAGGATATTTAAGCCAACTTTCGTACAACACAAAATCAATTATTGCTACAACCATTAAAAACATTTCCAAAAGTTTCATAATATGGGAAATGCTTATATTGTAATGAGTGGAAAAAAGCAGACTATAAAATTGTCTACACAGCCCAACTTCAAATATGTAAAATTATTCAAAGAATAATAACTAGCAGGAAATGTGCCTTATGAAAAGTATTTATCATCCGTGAGTGGGATTATTGGCCTATTTTTTTCCCTTCTTACTACTTCTCTGTGTTTTCTAAATGAACACAAATTATTTTTATGATATGAACAAATTTTGAGGAAAATAAAGGGATATGCCGTTAAACATGGTGACTGACCACCTACACTTCTTTTGGCTTCCTCCCTAAACTCAATTGGAAGCAAACGATTGAAAAAAGATATAAAAATGATACAAATCATAAATAGGATAAATGCTATAAAACCACAAGCAAAGGAGAGAAGAGACAAAAGAAGATGACAGACGCCGACACGCTTTCAGGGGATGGGAAAGTGCACAGAGACAGGATGTCCGTGAGCCCAGCTGCTTGGGACAGGCAAGCCCCACCAAGGTGCCACAGAGTGGCGGCGGGGCTGCAGGTAAGGGTGAAAGCAGGTATTCGAAGCAGAAGACTTGCAGGGTGCCCTTCCCCTCCCCCCTCAGCAGTAACCACCTCCCCCACTAGGGACGGAGAAAAGAGGCCCAGTGGAGAGAGTGGGGGGCTGGGGCAGAAAACTGGAACAAGTGAAAATACACACTCTAATCAAAGGGGTCCCCAGCCTTCCTCCACTCTAGCTTCCAGAAGACGGCTGAACATCCCCTCCTAGGTGGGATGGAAGACTCTTCTCTGCAGACATTAAATGGCCTTAGAGAAGAGATGTTGGAAGACTGACATTGGAGAGTTTACCACAAGGCCAGCGGAGCCTCAGCACCTCCATGGGGAAGCCACCGGGCAGCCACCCTCAGACTCACACCCCTCACACACAGTGTTTCCAATCCCCCAACTGATGCTTCAGTCTCAAATGAGACCCAACAGCTGGGGCCTCCAGCTGCAAAGTCTCCAGTACAAAAGAGAGACCCCAAAGAGACAAAGACGTGGCGAGGAGACCTGAAGGGAGAATGTAGAAAATGGAAAACTTTGAAAAGAGTGCTTTAAAAAAAACTCTAAGTAGTATCCTGAGTTAAGATACTACATTCACAAAAGTTGGCCGAGCGTGGTGGCTCATGCCTGTAATCTTAGCACTCAGGGAGGCCGAGGCAGGAGGATCGCTTGAGCTCAGGAGCTTGAGACCAGCCTGAGCAAGAGCAAGACCCTGTCTCTACTAAAAATAGAAAAACTAGCCAGGCATGGTGGCGCGTGCCTGTAGTCCCAGGTACTCGGGAGGCTGAGGCAGAAGGATTGCTTGAGCCCAGGAGTTTGAGGTGGTTGTGAGCTAGGCTGACGCCATGGCACTCTAGCCCAGGTGACAGAGAGAGACTCTGTCTCAAAAAAAGAAAAAAAGATATTACATTCACAAAAGTAGAACAAGGGGCTGTAAGAAGGATTAATCAACACCATTAGAATGGCTACTATCAACAAACAAAAAAAGAAAATGGCAAGTATGGCAAGGATACAGAGAGATCAGACCATTTGCACAGCTAATAGGAATGTAAAATGGTGCAGCTGTTGTGGAAACGGCAAGGTGGTTGCTCAAAAAATTAAAATAGAACTACGGTACGATCCAGCAATACCACTGCTGGGTATATATCCAAAACACTGAAAGCAGGGACAGAACAGATATTTGTAAACCCATGTTCATAGCAGCATCATTCACAGCAGCAAGAGGTGGAAGCAACCCAAATACCCACTGATGAATGAATGGATGAACAAAATGCGGTATATACATCCAATGGGACATTATTCAGTCTGAAAAAGGAAAGAAATTCTGACACATGCTACAACGTGGATGAACCTCGTGCTGAGTAAAATAAGCAAATACTGTATGATTTCTACTTGCATGAGGTGCCTACAGTAGTCAAGTTCATGGAGACAGAAAGTAGAATGGTGGTTGCCAGGGGCTGGGAGGCAGTGGGGCGGGGGAGAAGAATGGAGAGTTATTGTTTAACGGGCATAGAGTTTCCGTGTTAGAAGATGAAAAAGTTCTGGAGACGGATGGTGGTGATGGTTGCACAACAATGTGAACATACTTAATACCCCTGAACTATACACTTAAAAATGGATACAATGATAAATTTTATGTTATGTATATTTTACAATTTTTTAAAAAAAAAGATTAATAGGAAATAAGAGCTCTCTTAGAAATAATATTTTTAGTTAGCAGAATTAAAGTTAGATCTGTCTGCTGTAGTATTATCCCAGCCTTAGAGAGCCTTCCCCAATCACCCAATCAAAATATTCTTTACCCCTTACCCTGATTGTCCCTTCTTAGCTCTTAGCCTAACCAATCATTGCCCTGCTATTAGTCGCTTCCTCTGTCCCCGCTGGCAGATGCCCCATTAGAGCAGGAGCACTTTCCGCACTGCTCGCTGTTCTCTCCCCCACACCTGGGGCCATGCCCAAGTCAGGGCTGGCACACAGCAAGCACCTGTGGGCAGGAGGGCGGGGGGCACGGAAAGTCAAGGAAATCTTCCAACAGGAGGACAAAAGTATTGGGGTTTTAAAAATAGGAGAGAAAAGACAAGAAAACTATGGAGCCAATGTAGGAGACCCAACCTCTAAGAGGAACCATAGAGAACAGGAAAAACCAGGCAGAGGAAATCTCAAAGAATAACAGTGGGCCAGGCGCAGTGGCTCACGCCTGTAATCCTAGCACTCTGGGAGGCCAAGGTGGGTGGATTGTTTGAGCTCAGGAGTTCGAGACCAGCCTGAGCAAGAGCGAGACCCCGTCTCTACTAAAAATAGAAAGAAATTAATCGGACAACTAAAAATATATAGAAAAAATTAGCCGGGCATGGTGGCACATGCCTGTAGTCCAGCTACTCGGGAGGCTGAGGCAGGAGGATCCCTTGAGCCCAGGAGTTGGAGGTTGCTGTGAGCTATGCTGACGCCAAGGCACTCTAGCCCGGGCAACAGAGTGAGACCCTGTTTCAAAAAAAAAAAAAAAAAAGAATAACAGTGGAAAATTTCTCAGAACTGAAACAGTACTCCTCAGACTAAAAGCCTCTGAAAAGAAAAACAAAGCAAAGCAAAACAAAGGAAACATTCACACGGAGGCGCACACACCAGGGATTTAAAAAAGATCTTAAAGAGGATTTTTCCTACAAAGGAAAATAAGATCAGGCTCCAGAATAGCACCGGACTTCCCAGCGCCACCGCAGCACCGGGAGCTGGAGGAGAGAGAAGCGATGCCACGGACACTCGCAGCGAAGTGCCCCGCCCCAGCCAGACGGTCACATACAGCACCTGGGCACAGGGAAACCTCTGCAGACAAGCCGGTCTCAGCAAGTGAATCTCTCGTGCATCCTCTTCGGGAAGCTTTTGCTGTATGTGCTGCAGCACAGCAAGGGAATAAAGCAAAACAGACCGACACAGGAAGACCACGGACGGCGGCAGCCACCAGAGGGAGCAGGAGGGCGGAGCAGTCCAGGACCCGGTTTGGGAGGGAGGGGAAGACTGAGATTCCCGCTGCAGCTGACAGTACACGGTATGAAAATCAAATTAAAAGTAATCTGATAGAAAATAAACAATTTTAAAAAGACAATCATTAATAAAGGGAGGAAACATTTATATAAGAAAGGACGACAGTATTTGACTTAGCAAAAAATATATAGCCATAACATGATAAGGTAAACACTGACTATTGTTCTAATTGCACGGGCAATAGGAAGAAATAGAGTAGGTCATGAATGATATAAGGACACTGAATCTTCATCAACCCAAATGGCGAAGAGATTAGGCTATGTCTGAAATTGATTAGTAAAGAAATAGCAATATAAGTGCGTTAAGAAATACGGAGGCAAACTGCAGAAGAAACAGCTTAAGAAATGGAAATTGGTTGCCTCCAGGGCACAGGACAAAGGACAGAAAGGTGAAAGGGAGGAGATTGCTGTTTTCCATCATTGCCGTAGTTTTTAGCATCAGTTCAGTGATTACATGTATGCATTATTTTATTAAAGTAAAAGTTAACTAGCTTAAAAATTCGAAAACATATACATTATTTGACAATGTTGCCACAACCAGAAGCGACAGACGGCGACTGTGACAAAGGGCAGGGCTGAGGGGGTGGACAGAGGAAGGAGGGGCGGCTGCGAGGGCTGGGCCGAGGGACACTGGCGGGAGGTGAGGACTCTGGGACTCAGGGCAACAGGTGGCTCTGCAGATGGATAGAAATAGCCGCCCTGGCCCAGGGCTGCGACCGAGGTCTCAGGAAGTGCAGGGAAAGCCCAAAGACTACAGGAGCCTGTTTGTAAAGCACTTTACTTCCTGCTGTTTGGAATGTCACCGAGTGAGGTCCAGAGGGACCACTGGCCTAGCAGCACGTCCGCACGTCCACACACAATGCGGGGCCCAGGGGTGCTTTCTGTGGCATTGTTTTAGCTCACTGTCCATTTGTCTGATCTCAGGGGTGGGACCCTCCACCTCCTCACAGACTTGAGAGTGGAGGGCCAGGGGCAACCTCCGAAAGCCCTGCCTCCCTGGCTCTTTCACTAGGGAACCCAGGATCGAATTCGGTTCTTCTCTCACTCCACACACCGCAGCTGGAGCTGCATGGCGTGGCTGGCGCTCACTGGGCCGGACCTCTGAAGAGTGCCACAATATGAAGATCACAGCTCTAATTCCACAGGTAGTGTGACCTTGGACAAGTGGCCAGACCTCTTCCAGTCTCGGTGTCATCATCTGAAAGGGAAAAATAACACCTGACATTTGCAGGTCTTCTGTGAGGAGCAAATTACGGGCCTACGTGCTCAATAATTGTTTGAGCCTGTCTGCTCATACCAAGTGGTGTGCACCATAAAAATCCAAGCGAGGGCCGGGCGCGGTGGCTCACGCCTGTAATCCTAGCACTCTGGGAGGCCGAGGCGGGCGGATCCTTCTGAGCTCAGGAGTTCGAGACCAGCCTGAGCAAGAGCGAGATCCCATCTCTACCAAAAATAGAAAGAAAATTAATTGGACAGCTAAAAATATTTATAGAAAAAAATTAGCCAGGCATGGTGGCACATGCCTGTAGTCCCAGCTACTCGGGAGGCTAGACAGTAGGATTGCTCGAGCCCAGGAGTTTGAGGTTGCTGTGAGCTAGGCTGACGCCACGGCACTCGCCCAGGCAAGAGAGTGAGACTCTGTCTCCAAAAAAAAAAAAAAAAAAAATCCAGGCAAGCAGTTTATTAGTTTCCTGCTGCTGCTGTAACAAATTATGACAAAATTAGCAGTTTAAAACACCACCAATTTTTTTATCTCATAGTTCAGGAGGTCAGAAGTCCAAAATCAGTTTCACTGGGTTGACCTTAGGGCCTGTGTTCCTTCTGGAGGCTCCAGGGGAGAATCATCTCCCTGCCTTTCCCAGCTTCTAGGGCCCACCTGCAGTCCTTGGCTCGTGGCTGCTCCCCGGTCTTCAAAGAACATCACTGCAACCTTGTTTCCCTTGCCACACCGCCTTTCTCGGTCCCTGTCCCTCCTGCCTCCTCTTACAAGGACACTTGTGCCCTGGGCCACCCAGATGACCCAGGATCATCTCCCCATCTCAAGATCCTGAACCTAAACACATCTGCAAAGTCCCAGGTAACACATTCACAAATCCTGGGAATTAGGACATGGACATCCCACCACACCAGACCTTTGAAAGTCCATTAAAACTGAGCTAAGGAGACTTTACTAAGGAATCACGGGCAAAAGTTAAAAATCAATTTAAATTTAAGCCAGAATGACAGAAAGGGTGCTGCTAGTTCCTGGGATTACAATTTACTTGGAAAGGTACTAAGCAACTGCTGAAGCTCTCCTTCCGATTTGAAGTATGTTGACACCTGTGGTCCTGTGACCTGTAGACACCTGCTGAGGTCCTGTGTCCCCACCACCACCCACCTCAGGGCAAGAGGTGAATGATACCTAGCCCTTAGCTGAAGTCTCAGCCTCCGACCAGCCTGGGTGCACAGCAGGAAGAGGTCCCCACAGTCTAGGGCTCAGCACGGCGCTCAGGGAAAGCCAGTTCATCTGTGGTTGTTGATTAGCAAGGCTGATCACTTGCTCAGGACTAGTGAAGACACATCAATAATGTGGAAATACTTCCCACATTTGATCAGCAAATTTCCCATGAACCAGTGAACATTTCCACCTCCTGTTTCTGGCAAAATGTATCCCCATGAAAATTGCTAATTAGGTACAGTAGAACCCACTGTCACATCCTTGCTACTGATAATCTGGAATCAACTCAAGATTAAACTGCATTCTTTCAGGCATAACTACACACAGCCAGTGCCTAACATAGCAGTTCAGAAAAGACTTACCACTGTAGTTGAAATAGATGTAGAATTTTTAAAAATAAAACTCAGCGGTTGTAAGTCAAACTATAACCTTAGGAAAAATGATTTATAGGGAATTCTCTCTGGCTGAATGCCCTCCCGGCCCCTAGAGCAGCTGGGACACTCTACCGAGATGATCATCGCAAGTATTAGACCTTGTCCTTCACCTTCAAAGACCAAGCTCCATGTTCCAGGAAAAACCAAACATTAACAATGTTTTTAATAAACGTGGACTTACCTCAACCCCCTCAAAACCTTCCAATGGTGGTGAATAACACAGTGCAATACTAAGCCCAGATGGAACCCAACATAACTATCGAGGTGAATTCATATTGAGAGCTCATTATGGACCACGTTCTTGATAGGGTTCTTTCATCTAATTTCCTAACAAGCCTGAGGTCGGTGGCATTTGCTGTTTGCCCAATCGACTAGGAAAAGGAGGTTACTAACTAACTTGTTCGAGGTCAGCAGCACAGCCAGGAAGAATGGAATGTAAATCCAGGGAGTTTGCCCCAGTCCAAGCTCTTAGCTACTGCCCTGTGCCACTAGGCTGGTAAACTGTAATAACCTCACACTTCTTGTGACTAATCCAAAAGGAATGAAGAAAGTGAATTCTTCACTCTTTTTTAAATGTATCTTTGAGTGAAGTGAAGGACAATTAGGTCCTGGGGTGATGGAACAGGGCCATGGAACAGATCGGGGTCTGCTGCATCTGGGAAGGTCAGGGAAGGCTCTCTGGGGCAGGAGAGACCTCACAGTGATGCCAATGCAGCGCCCTGGGAGGTCTGCAATGAGGGGAGTGACATGCCCTTCTGGCTGACATTGGGAAAAGGATCTTTGAAGCAAGGTGCATCTTTGGTGGTATCTATTATCGGCTTGGACTCAGGCCAGATCTGCTCTCAGCCCTATGGCACACGACTCACAGAGCAACTGCCAAGAAAAAAATGTGCTCACAAATTGCAAAATGCCCATGTGGCTTTAAGGCCTAAAGTGACGCTACTCTCAGGAAATAAGGCGATAATGCAACTTTATACAAGTTTACCTAGTCACTTTGTACATCCAAGTCCCTGGACCTTAAAACAGCTCTTCCCTGCATCATTCCCTCAAATTAGCTATAATATTGTTATTAGGCATAATTTAAGCTGTTTTTTAGATTTAGTAAACAATTCTTAAGTGGAATATTACATCTTTTTCTTTAAACGTTTATAAAAACAGATCAGCTTTTTGTGTGACCATCCCCAAGCTATACCGTTTCCTGTCAGTGACAGGAAAACTTTCTCACCTCCAATTTAAATTTGCTTCAACAAAACCTTGCTAACAAGTCACTCCTAACCCTTAGCACAGTCCCTCCTGTCACGAATATGGGATCTGACTTCTCAAGATGAAAGTTATGCCTAAATAACCAGGTAAGCTATTTAATGAATGTAACAAGACTTCTGTCTTAAACAGGCTGTTACGGCTTTAAAAATTATAGGAAAGCGTCAGGCCCCAGATTCTACAAGAGTGACTTCAACAGAGTCGATAAAAATAAGCTCAACTTAAAGGTTACTTCTATCCTAAAACATCTCCAAAACTCATAGCTTACATGAAGTGTAACAACATTTATGTAACTACCAATCTATGAAACAAACGCTACCTGAAATAATAAAAATGTTTAATCTTCTAAAATAACTTCATCTATTTCTAAAGGGTCTATAACACTCCACTCTGAAACTGTGACAAAAATCCAATACAATCACAAAAATACAAGTCTAATGTGCTACACTGGGAAGCTGGGGAGCTTCCCATGCATTTTGTATACATGACATGTGATACTGCTGTTTCCACGAGGACCTTTCAGGTCACTGTTCTAATTCTCATGGTGACTTCTAATTATACAGACCATCAAAATTATTCAGACTCACATTAGATAGCATCTTCAATTTTCCACTCGGTAAAGATTTAAGCAAATAGAAAAAATTATTAATTAACTTTGGGAAAGAACATTTACATTTCTTACAGAGCTCAGTGATTCCTTCAACTTTTAAGTTCTCTAGTGACTTTGATATGATCGCACTATGATTCATAAGTATCTGAGTCAAATCATTCATTTGGCAGCCTTCCCCTAGTCCTAACAATATTCTAGAGAGGTTTCTTACACTGATGTTTCCCTGCTAATAAGTTTCTCATTATTTCATTTTTCCCTGAATGTACATAGGCAGATCTAATGGAAAACCAAAGGAGTGAAATTGTGGAAAAGTACATTATACGACAGGCGTGAAGGCGAGAGACAATCTTGCAGACTCGTGTGTGACCCAGAGCTGTATTCATCCAGGGGTGGTACAGAGTGATTTTGCGAATGGTCCTCTGTGTACAGGACAAGGTCACAACCTTGAGGACAGTACAGGCGAGGTCTTGAGCGCACACCCTCCTTCGGGTGCCCTTGCTTTCCTCATCTAGAAGCCAAATGGTTGGCTTCTAACCTCCTCTCTGATTGTAAATTCTCTCAGCTTAGACACAAAGGTTATCAGGAGGATACAGCGTACAACTGATGTCACAGAAAACCTTTTTCTGGACAATAATCTGCTTTTCTTTTCCTTGGTACTGTAAGGTCAGTGATTAGCGAAGGGCAGTGCTCTAATCTGATGGGACTGTCCCCAGTGAGGGGACTTTCATTCCCTTTCCTTTTGGAATCCCAAAACCCCCGGGGCAGGTGGGCAGCTGGTGTCGATCCCGCGGCAGACAGGAGGCATCCTGTCCCATCCTGTTCCAGCCTTACCTCACAAAGGAGTCCACTTGAGTTTTCTAAAGAGGAACTCAGAGACCAAACAGTCAACTCGGAGCAAGCCTCTGGGGCGGCTCTGGAGAAAGGAGCCGTCCTCTGTCCTTTTGGCCCTTTTTATTAGAAAACGCACCCTTCTCCCTACCTCTGCCACCATAAAGATGTGCTTCTAGACAGATGCTCTCTTTAAGTCCCTGGAGATGAATGAACGCTGCGGGGAGCCAAAGCCACATCGGGCCAGGACAGGCTTTCTTCCCAGGAGCCACTGTACAGCTCTCCCAGCTCCACCATGCCCAGTCTCAGGATGAAAAAATGCATGAAAAGTCTCATAAAGACACCAAATACTGCAAGAATCTCTGTCACAATTCCAATTATTTCCTTTTTTAGGAAGGCCCCATTTTTTAAGAAATAAAATACTCATTACCCCATATCTTAGTAGACTGTTGACAGCTTCTCCCTATCTAACTACAGCACAGCTTGCCAAGCACAAGGATCCAAAGATAGGCAGATAGCCAGGCATGGTGTCACATGCCTGCAGGCCCAGCTACTCGGGAGGCTAAGGCAGGAGGATCTCTTGAGCCCAGGAGTTTGAGGCTGCAGTGAGCTATGATGACACCACTGCACTCTACCCAGGGCAACAGAGTGAGACTCTGTCTCAAAAACAAAACAAAACAAAAATAAAAACAAAGACAGGCAGGAAGAGCTGCCTCTTCTGGACTCATCCACGCCTCCAACTTCCCCACCAGCCACACCTGCCTCCACCTGGACTGCTGACTCAGCCTTCCCCTAGAGAAAGAGGAGCATAGCTCATGTCAATTCTTGTGGCAAATTTAATAGAAGAGCGTGAGAAACATCATTAATTCCTAAAAACAAAAAGTCGCGCACAGTCACTAAAAATCCTTACAGACGTATTCACTTCAGAATTAACAACCCATGCACACATGGGATCCCTGTGTTGGCAGTTTATTTTAAAAAACAACACCCTAGTTACCACGGTTTCTTCTTTGCCCACCATTTTCCTTAACAGAAGAAGTTCCAAAAAATTGGGGGGGACATATTCTCTTTGCAGACTGACACATTTGCAGAGGAGTCATGAATAATGATTCAAAAGCTCCTGCTTCAACTCCTGAATCAGGCAAAAAATAAATGACAACATAAGAACAAATTTTGTTTACAGCAATATCGTAATACAACATTGAATTATTACAGTGTGGTGGTTGCAATCAAGTTCACAATAGAATATTCTTAGACCAAACACCAGACAAACTGAAATCACCCAACTGCTTACAAACTGGAATAATCAGTGCAAACAGATGTCTCAATAGTGAAAACCAAAATCGGTAAGGCTTTTCTGGCAGTGAGTCTCTGGCATGCACGGCCCCCTCTGCGCAGAGGTCGGGGGTGCCCTCACTTTGAGTCTTGGTCTTTCTTTTCATCTAAAAGGGCGGAGTGGATCCCCAGCTTTTTCAGTTCTTCCACCAGGTCCCCATTCTGGTGCATCTGCAGAAGAATGTCACAGCCCCCCACGAACTCGCCGTTGAGGTACACTTGCGGGATGGTGGGCCAGTTGGAATAGTCTTTAATGCCTATGGGGAAAGAACATTTATTCAAGTGTTATTTTGATGGTCAAAGCTGAACCTTTCATGGCAAAATATGACTTTTACCCACTCCTAGCAGAACACCCACTGTCCCTCCCTTGCTTCCCCAATTCTTGGAGAGCGCTGTGTTTGCTACTAAGAGCATGAGCTTTAGAGTCAAACAGACCAGTGCTTAAACCTTAACTCCTACAATTACAAACTTTAAGACCTCAGACAAGTCATGTGTCCACCATCCTCTGTTTCCACCCCCATCTTAGAAGGTTTTTGTGAGAATCAGGTAAGTAAAGCTCTTAGTAAAATCCCTGACACATCATCAACACTGGATTAACGGCACAGAACCAGACTGGTTAACACAGATCACGTTAGATACACAAAGCCATAATTCTCCACACATCTGCCAGTCATGTTTTCAGTAAAGCAAAACCTGAAGAAATGCCACAACCAACCTCACTTCCCAATGGACTACTTAACATGGATCCATCATGGTTAATTCACGGCCAAATCAGGCAATCCCACCCATGCGTTTCTCATGCCTGTCTAGGTTGGTGCATACTCCCAGTTACTTATGCCCAAGATGTGGAGTTTTGTTAATTTTTTTAATCTTTAATAATTACTTTTACTCAGAGAAAAATCTCTGTTTGTGGCTACGGACACTCAGCCTCCATCCTACTCAGCTACCCTGATGGCTCAACCCAAAGTGACAGACAAGTCTAATGAAAGAACAGGCAAGGCTCAAGGTCCATGTCCCGGGCCTGGGGGTGGGACCTGCCCTGCTCTCAAGAGCTCACAGCAAACAAGAAACCAACCGGCATGCATGTGATCAGTCCCATGTGCAAAAAAAATTTGGCTTTGAGGACACAGAAGAGATGAGACACGCTCTGTGACAGTGCAGCGTGCGACTATTCTGTTCAGTTCAGGGCCACAAGACGATGGTTATGAAAAGACAGTAGGAAAGCAATGCGGCTTCACTCTTAAGACATAAAAGATTATTCTTGTTTAACACTCCTTTCCATCACTTCTTTCCTACTTGTATGTTGAAATGAATGTACTTTCAAAAACATTAGGCTGATGAAAGTCTGTGTTGGGTATGTTAAAAACAGAGATGGTCAAAGGATGGCATTTAATTCCTAAAGTTATGTATATGTGATTCTTCCATATTTATATAGATAAATATTTTCAAATGGCCCAAATAAGCATGAAGATAAACAAAACAGAAAAGCCAACAGATTCTTCAAGCAAAATACAATATTATACAAATTTAAAAATCAGTCAAGTGCTGATATTTATGTAGACAAACTAAAAATACAAAAACTTGTTCCTGATAGCATATCATTTATTATCAAACATTTATTTTCCAAATAAAATTACCAATTTGAGTTGTATCAAAAATAAGTCCCAAGATACAATGTATATTTCTTTTAAAAGTTACTGCCTTCTAAAAAAACAGTGACTTTGCTCTAAATGACAGCCCTGGAGGAAACCCCTGAGCTTTATCTTTCTCCTCCAGACTTCACTTATTAACAAATGGTTACAATGTTACAGGCCACTCTGGGTGTCAGTGAAAAAATCAGACAGAGGTTTCATGGTCACCAATAAAGGGTAAATTCCATTAATCACCAAAATGCCTCTATAATACCAAATATCTAGATCTACTGAAATACCCTGAATTCAAGTTTTTCATCATTCTGATGTTGGGTGCTATGTAAACAAAAACAATTACTTAGCATATAAGTTGTATGATTTTAGTTAGTTTCAAACTCTATCCTCAAATGCAGTCTGTCAGAACTTTTTACAACGATGCCAGTTACAAATCTTTTGCCTTTCTGTTGACTGAGAGCAGGTGTGGGAATTAAGAAATGTTTAAAGTAAACATGAGCTGCTTTTAATTCTCCTAAACTTTCTTAAATACCTTTTATACCAGTAAACCATTTGTGTGCAAATATTTTTTTTCAATTAATAATATACTGTGTGAAGCTTTCCATAACAATCGATTTTTACTGATTTCTTTGGGTGGGTGCCTACGATTTTTGAAACACATCAAAAATGAAA
>RJWJ010033697.1:0-17740 GCA_004363605.1 Indri indri | reverse complement strand
CAGAGTCTCACTCTCTTGCCCAGGCTAGAGTGCCATGGCGTCAGCCTAGCTCACAGAAACCTCACACTCCTGGGCTCAAGGGATCCTCCTGCCTCAGCCTCCCAGGTAGCTGGGACTACAGGCACGTGCCACCATGCCTGGCTAATTTTTTCTATTTTTAGTTGTTTGGCCAATTTCTTTCTATTTTTAGTAGAGATGGGGGTCTCACTCTTGCTCAGGCTGGTCTCGAACTCCTGAGCTCAAACGATCTGCCCGCCTTGGCCTTCCAGAGTGCTAGGATTACAGGCATGAGCCACTGCGCCCGGCCAAAAATCATTTTTTAAAACTACTTAAAAAGCAATAAGTAAATATGATCATGCCTCTAAGTTACATAAAACCTATCCATCGGTCTTCCTTGCTTGCAGAATAAAACGTAAAACGCTCAGGCACCTGCCCCGCCATCTCCCGTCACGTCCCCAGCTCAGATCACAAAGCACCACATCCACCAGCATTCCAGAGCTTTCGCACCACAGGCCTTATCCACACAGCAGACCCTCTTCCTGTGACTGCCCCTTCTGTCTTTGTTTACTCAACAGGTATTTATTGTGCGCTGTTCCCGCCGGGCTCTGTTCTAGGCAGTAAGGATACAGCAGTGAACAAAACAGTCCCTGGCCGCATGGGTTCATATTCCAGCAGAGGAGGGCAAAAAACAGACACATACACGAGCAGATATGTGCTGCGTTCGTCTCCTATTTCTGGTGTAACACATGACCACAAACCTAGTGCTAAAAACATCCCAAGTTTATGCTCTTATGGTTCTGGAGGACAGAAGTCCACAGTGAGTCTTGCCGGGCTGAAATCAAGCTGTGAGCAGAGCTGGTTCCTCTGGAGGCTGCAGGGAGAATCCATTTCCTTGCCTTTCTCAGCTTCCAGTGGCTACCTATGGCCCCTTCCTCCGACTTCAGAGCAGTCGGTAGCATCTTCTCTGCTCTCTGACCCCTGACTCTCTCATGAGGACTCCTGTGACGATGTCAGGGCCACCTGGATAATCCAAGGTGATCTTCCTGAAATCTCAAGATCCTTGCCTTGATCATATCTGCAACAGTCCATTTTGCCACTTAAGGGAACATATTCGAAGTTTCCAGGGACTGGAGCATGGACATGTTGGAGGCCACTGCTCAGCCTACCACACGTGGATGTCACGTGGTTGAGTGCTGCGCTGTGGCTGAGGAGAAGTGGATTTGCTCTGGACACAAGGGGGTCAGGAAGGCCTCACTGATAAGGCGACTGAGTGCAGCCCTTCCCACCTTTGGCATTCCTATAGTTGTCCTGGCAAAGTATTCATTTCCCAAGAACTGGTTCAAGTGTCCCTCCTCTGGAAAACCTTGCTACGCCCCCTGTTGAGTTAGTGTGGCCGAGAATACGTCCATATACCCCACCCCACCATCATGACGCTCGCCGTTCTAGCTGGGGATTTTTTGTTTGCGTACGGAGTCTCCCTAGTTGTTCGTGAGTGTCTTCGGGGCAGAGGCGAGGTTGTGACCCCTCCACGGTGACGGGTGCAGCGAACGTCCAGTCAGTGGTGGCTGAGCAGATGAGTAAATGAATGAGAACTGGACTTGGAATCAAATATGGATTCGACTCTACCACTCCCACCAGTCATTACATCCCTCTACGCTTTCCTCACCTGCGATTGGGATGATGATGATAATAACGATGGCATTTGCTTTCTAGGATTAATTTGGGAATCCGATAATCATAAAAATAGGTAAAACTTCCAGTGCTTGGCTTATAGGAGGAATTCCATTAAATTCTATAAAGTTGTGCTGTAATATCGGGAGTGAAGAACAGTTAATAGGAAAGAAGTTGTGAAAACGTGTCCCTAGTCACTAGAACTAAGCTGCACCCAGTGTCAGGTGCTCGCTCAGTGCAGGCTCTGCCCCCGGCGCAGGCCCTCAGCCCCTTACAGCAGGGGCCTTGTCTCGCTCGTATTGTATCCCCCCAAAAGGGTCTAGAATGTATTTGTTTAGCTCAACAAATACATATTGAGCACCTACTGTGTGCCAGGAACTGTGCTAGATGCCAGGGGTACACAGTTGACCAGACAGACCCATTTCATGGCCTCACAGACAGGACACTGAACTAGAGCAGAAGTGACCGGACTCTGGGGCCAGCAAAACTCACAGGGCAAGAGGGGACCTGTGCACTGGGCAGCGTGGCGCTGCGATTGGCCTCAGAAAACACCGGAACTCCTGCACGTCAGGCTTCAGTGCGATTTTGACAGAACATAGTACTTTCCTCTGTTACTCCTTATTTTCCATGCAGGCAATACCACTTTGCCTCCGTGAAATTTGCTATTGCGCGATCTGCTGTCATGCATCGTACGTAAGGCATTTTATGACATCCGCGCAGCTCTGGTAAGGAACATGCCCACAGCTGGGGGGAACAGCGCAGGGGTGCTCAGGAAATTTCCATTTTCTCCTCACTCGGTGCTGTTAACCATCGCGCTTGGTGCGTCCTGACTGCAGGATGAGCCCCCGGCTGCTGGTGCTGAGAGGATGTGACTTTCCTGGTGAAACCTCTCTCAGCTCTAAGGTGGATCTTGACAGAAAGCCACATTTCTCTGCCCTTCCACAACGCCAATTCCCTCGGCAGAGGTGACAGGGAGAGAGCCTGCTCTGGTCACTGTGGCGTGGATGCTGTCCTCTTGGATAGCCGTGTTTGCAGATCATCACGCCACCGTCTCTTCTTTCCCAGCCTGGCGAAAGGCCACAGGCAGGGCTGTGGCACACACCACCCACCCTGCACCATGGAGGAGACGGGCGGCTCCAGCACAGGCACAAGTCCAGTGGCCGTGGCAATGAACGTGGGTGCCAGGGTCGCACCTGAGGGGCCCGAGTGCTGCGACTTCCCTGGTCTTGTCCAGAAGGGGCCGGAGCTCCCCCTCCCCCACCTGCACCCCACTCCGAATCAGGTCTGGCTTTGCTCACTGCCCGCTGGCCTCTTCTTTCCCTGCCGTCAGCATGTTTCTCTGCGGGGCTGCTTGGTTTTCTTTCCTGCTTGTTTGTCCTGGACACCGGTAGGAGTCCAGGGATGTTGGAAATGGGCGATGTGGCCGTGGGGTCTGAGAGAACTGATCTGGCCTGTTTCGAAATTTAAATTTGGTTTTAAGTCATAAAAGGGCTATAAAAACCTTACACTAAATAAGGAAAACTATCCCATCCGGGGGCCTAATCCCTGCCCTGTTCTGCTTGGCTTCCCTCCCTCATTATACTTGTATAATACAGTATGGTTTCTATTGAGTATTTCCTTCCTGTTTTTACACTTATTCCTGCTTCACTGACTTTATTATCGCCAGAATTTTGCAGCGTTTTTTTTACACAGCCATAAATACTATTCAATTCAACAAATGCATACAAATGGTTTCCATTAGAATTTTAATCTACTCTCAAAATGAAAGAAAAGCTTAATATAAATCTTTTTAAATTACCAGAACATAAATTCAGACAGGGACAGCTCCACCTAGACTGCGCACAAGGGGTCACATCCTGCTGTCCTCCTCATAAATTAATTGAGGTCTCTCGCCGCTGTAAACGAACGGTGCATCCCGGAAAGATCATATCTGTCAAGATTGCAGATTGGTTTCCCTCAGACTTTGTAAAAGTCACAGCTTACAATACCTTCATTATGCCGATGAGAATGGCTGTCTCCCCAACTGGAAAGAAATAGGTGTTTTGTTCTGTTGGACCAAGATTTACAGAAAGCAATTTTCCTCCATGCAGGAGATATGACAGGCCTGCTGGAAAAAAATGTCATTTCACAACTTCTTTCATTTCATCACCTTTTTTTCTGCTGGGTGTAGATTCTGTCCCCTGTGTGGACGGGCTGCAGTGACATTTAATGGCTAAGTGAGGGAGTCACCGGAGTGGAGACTCCTTCCTGAGGGGCTAAGCTACAGAGTTTCTGCTCCCCTCTCTCTCCTCCCACCTCCGGGACCCGTCCCAGCACCTGCCAGCGCGAGGGGGGAAACCCCGAGCCCCTGGAGGCCCTGGACCGACTTGACCACGAGAACTCTCTGTGTCTCGGCAGTGTCCTGCACACAGCTGGAGGTGCCTCGGTTTTCCTCTCTGCTGAGCCCAAGGACCCCGGCGCGCCCGCTCTGTCCTTGGCCGGCCGCAGCTCAGCCTCTCAGGAGGACAAATGAAGGGCAGAGTTTGGGCTTCGATGTTTTTTTTCCCATTTCCTCGTGTCATAACCCAATGCCGTTCCAGCAGAGCTTCTGCATATTAAATCGCCTTTTAGCCACCGGGAAGGGGGTGGCGTGATCTATGGAGAAAAGGCCTCATGTAAATGTATGGTGGCTGATGCCACCCCACGAGGAGAGAGGGCGAGGTTAGCCGGCAGACCAGGGGTCAGCAAAGCCCAGGAAACGTCACTCTGTGCGGCCACTGCTCTCTCCGTGGGTCAAGAGCCGCTGTTCCGGGCTCCTCACCCTCAGCGGCCCACGGCAGGCCTGTCACCGCCTGTTCTCTGGGCCGTGGTTGGCAAGAAAGCCGAGGACGTCGCAGGAGGGCACGGGGGATAGCTTTGGGCTCCCGGAGCTTCTCTGAGCTCTGCGTACCACAGAGAGAGTGGGCAGCGAAGGCAAAATCAAGTCTCTCTCCTGCCAAGGGGGAGAGCCCAGGCTTGTGCTGCAGGCGAGGCCTCCTACCTGGGCGGCCACCTGGCTGCCCCTGGCACGGAGGACAAGGCCACCAGGAGGCCTGGTGAGCGTCCTTTCTATGGGCTGGTAAGACTCACGCATATCTGTCTACAAATGATGATCTCTATCCACGTAAAGTGGCATAATAGCCTCTTCGCTTTACTGGAGTGGTGCTGGCTGTTCAAGTGCTTATTTCTTGATTCTTAGCCCATTTGCTTTCCATTAGCAGTAATCCCAAGCCTGCAAAACTCCAATTACTAAGTGATAATAGAAACGCTGCTCTGCCTCGGATTCTCTGGAGCCCAGGGTCCGGAGTGGGCCCAGGTTCCACGCACAGCCACGTTGCAAGCGTGTTTATGCCAAGAGAGCAGCCATCTGGCCCCGGCCCTGGGTAAAATGCCCAGAGGAGCTGAGGGGGCCTTCCCAGGTGGTGTCCACATTGCAGGGTCCAAGGGAGCTGGCCAAAACAGGGTAAGTTCCCGAGATAGCCCAGGACACTCAGATAGAGGAGGAGGAACAGAGGTTCCAAGGCAGGAAACTGAATGAATGTGTGCTTCTTTGAATGCTTGAGTTGGGGGACAGGATGTGTGCTCTGGACTGAACTGTGTCCCCCACAAAGTCATAGCTTTAAGCCCAAACCCCCAGTGTGATGGTATTTGGAGGTGTGGCCTTTCCAGGAATTGGGTTTAGATGAGGTCCTGAGGATGGGGCCCTCACAGTGGGATTAGTGTCCTTGTAAGAAGAGACCAGAGAGCCTCCTCCCTGCTCCCCACTGCCTGCCACATGAGCACATGGCAAGAAGGTGGCCATCTCGTCTGCAAGCCAGGAAGAGATCTCTCACCACAGCCTGACCACGCCGGCACCCTGATCTCCAACTTCCCAGCCTCCGGGACTGGGAGAAATAAAGGTCTGTTGTTTAGGCTGCCCAGTCTACGGCATTTTGCTATGGCAGCCCAAGCAGACTGAGACAGGGTGACAGGGGAGTGAGTGAGTGTAGAGAGAGAGGGAGCGAGGTGGGGGTTAAAGTCAGGTGGGGCAGTTCAAACTGAACCCAAACTGATGCGAAGATTCACCCTTTGCGTGGTCCCTGGTGACTGCTCTAGGGGAAGGGCAGCTGTTTTTTTTTTAAATTGTGATTTTAAAAAAACCACATCACATAAAATTTACCATCTTAACCACTTCTAAGTTAAGCAGTGTTAAGTGTATTCACACTGGCACGCAACCAATCCCTAGAACTTTTTCATTGCACAAAACTCAAACTCTATATCCATTAAATAACTCCCATTTTCCCCTCTCCCCCAGCCCCGGCAACCACCATTCTACTGTCTGTCTGTGAGTTTGATTACTCTGGGACCTCATCTGAGTGGACTCAGACAGCATTTGTCCTTCCGTGATTGGCTTACGGCACTCGGCATATTGTGCTCCAGGCTCTCCCATGTTGGAGCTCACGTCGGCATTTCCTCCCTTTCCGAGGCTGAGTGCTCGTTGCACCCACGCGCCACAGCTGGTTTATCCGCCCGTCCGCGCGGTGCTGCTGCGACCATGGGCTGGGCCGGCTGCTCACGAAGGGCACATGTCAGGCATCGTGACGGTGCTCAGGCCGGCCCGTCTGCCCCATCGGCCCAGCCAGCTCCTCCCAAAAGGGCTGACGACTGACTTTTTCTCACGAGCTCCCCTGTCCTCAGCACCCAGCTCCCGACACCCTGATCCGCGCTGCCCTCGGCTTCTTCCCCCTAAGGGTCCCGGCTCCGCCTCGCCGGCTTCGGGCTGCAAGACCTGTCTCTGCCCGTTTCTCCCTCCACCTGGAAACTACCCACCGCCCTTAGCTTGTTTCACCACCAAGCGCTTCTGCTGAATGTCACCAAGCACTGTCCTTTCCTCTCCCAGAGTTTTCTACAAATTTTCCCCACTCCAAGAGTCTCTTCTAAATATTAATGTACGAGCAAGGTAGACTTTCCGGAATTTTCTCTATTTCACACCCAGGAATAAACAGATCTGAACAAAAAGACAACAATTTGTAAGGATCCCACTAAGCATTTTGGTGGTTTTTTTTCCCCTTGTTCAGATGTCTGTGCACCGATCACCCCCAGAACTCTCGCAATGCTTTGCTACTGCCATCGGCACAAACGTGAAGGGTCTGTCCCCTGAGCACAGTCTATTCTAAAAATACGTCTTTCTAATGATAAAAAGCAGCAAACAGAGCGTGCGCTCTTCCCCTCTGACCCCTTCGCATTTTTCTGAGTAGCTTCTCAAATTGTTCGTTGTGGCACTGGCTACATTCTTTCTTAAGATTTTTTTTTTAAAACCTGGTATTTATTCTTTAGAGCAGTTTTAGGTTTACAGAATGACTGAGTGGAAAGTATGGGACTTCCCATTTTCCCTCCTAAATCCCTTCCCGCAGTAACGTCTCCTCTTAGTGACATCTCGGCCTGGCTCCTGGGCCGGCCCTCTCTCAGCAGCTGGAGCTGACCTGTCCCCCAGCACCTGCCCCGGCCCCCAGGAGAGGCTCCAAGTCCAGGTTCAATAACGTCAGGTCTGCCTCCGCGGCAGCTGGCCTGACCACGGCCAGCCCTGCCCTCCGACAGGACGGCCTCCGAGGGCTGCTCTGTGGGGCAGCTGCAGGGGCGTCAGGCACAGAGAACGCTGCAGGGCTATAGTGTGGTCCCTGCCACGTGACACCAGGCAGTGGTGAAGGTGGCATCACCCAGACTCTCTTTAGGAGGCACTCCAGGACTCCAAATGCCAAGGTGCCGAGCTTGCGTTGAAAGAGCCTGGGATCTTCCCCTGCAAACCTTGCTGCCGCTCCTCCGAGAGTGGAAACCTGCCAACCCGCAGCCGAGGGACACTAACAACTCACTTGGCCAGTGAGCAATGTCACGGCCGTGTCCAAGAGAGGAGAGGCAGGAGGAGAGAGGTAACAGGCAGGAAGCCCATTCCCAGACAATGAGCCTCTTAAGAGTCCTGACTGAGCGGGAGTCTAAATTGAAACATCATCCCGGTGCAGCGGAGTGATTGCACTGACGCAAGTTGGCAAAACATCAGACAGCAGGTAACACAGCTGCCTGCGCCCGGAGGCGCCAGCTAACTTCCCAATTGGGCCAAAGCACCTCTGGTGTTCTGAAGTTCACTCGCACCACCACCAGTGGCTAAAACAACTAATCCTTTAATCAATTAAAATGCGTGTCCAAGGCAGCGTTCTGCTCCTCCCTGGAGGGGCCGCCGGGCTTCCCCCCGTGATCTGTGCCGGCTTGGAGGCCCAGGCCCAGGGCTGCAAACCCAGCGAGCTTGGAGCTCATGCCCAGGCCCCTGCGTGCGCTGCTCGGACTGAGCACGGCTGCGGGAGTGCCGACCGTTCACTTCGCTCTGCCCACGGGCAGTGTTTAACTCTAGGAGGGCACACTCCACTTTACCCCTTTTCTGTGCCCGCTTACCTTTACTCACTGAGCATCTGCCATGCTGCTTTTAAATCACAGTGCTGTTGCTGTTTGGTAAAGAACCCCGGTTTTGGCGGGGAGGCAACTGTGTTAATGCTACTCCGTACCTCTTCTTTCTCTGAATGTCCTAAGCGGGGACTACCTTTCGGAACCCTCTCCTCCCTGCCCTGCCCCCTTTAAAGATGGTCGTGGCTGCTTAATCAAAATGCGCCCGTGAAGACAATGTTCATCGCAGGTAGCAAAGGGCTGGATTCATCATCTGAGTATTTCTGCCAGACACTTTTCCCAAGCCAGTGTGCGTCCTCCCCTAGGCGTCCTGGGTGCGACGCAGGCCGGCCTGCTTCAGACAGCAGCGCCGGGGACACAGGCAAAGCGGAGGGGAGGAGAAGCAGCACACCTGGACGTTACTGTCTGTGATATTTGGGGAACTAAATGAAATCCCCGCTGGGCCCTCTCCCAGCCCCGCCCTCCTGGAAGCCAGAGCTGCGGGCGGCAGGGCTGGAAACCCCTGCGCTTCCCCTCCATTCCGGCTCCTCTAACAGCAGCAGAGAGAGAGCCAAGGTCACAAAACATGCGGAGAACATGCTCACAGTATGGAGTTTCTTCTAAGTAATACTTTTCTGATTCATTTTATTAAGAAATTAAATAGTTGATCCATTTGAACTCTCATGCATAGATATTAAATGTTGCTTATTATAAAAATGCTAATAAATCATTAGGTTTTTTTAAAAATTAACCACCAAACGGCTAACAAATTAAATTTAAATCATTAAGTCTGATATTCCTAGAGAGGGATCACAGGGGGTGGTACATTAGAGAACCTGTTTTTATTTTGTTTGGTTTTAAACACAAAGAGCCCGTGTTGGCTGCTGGCGCGAGCATCCCTGGCCCCTTTCCAGACGGCGGCGAGCATCTGCGAGGCAGCTGACTGGGCGGGGGGTGGCCGTTTGGAGGGTGGCCGGGCTACCTGGGCCGCCGGGCCGAGTCCGTGACCTCGGCCTCATTAGTCCCGGGTCTAACCAGCCGGGCTAATCAGCACCAACATGTGCTGCTCAAGCGTTGATTGCTCTGCTGCTCACTGCCTCAGCTAGGGCTGCCGCGGGTAATTAAAAGCTCCACCACGAAGATGGCCAATCAGCCTTGGCTGGGCTCAGAAAGAAAATCCATTGTCCCCTCTCAACAAAAAGGATGCAAGAAACAGGAAGCTGTCGGCATGGGGACACAGTTTTAATCAGAACCCAGAGCCCACCGTTCCAGCAGTCTGCCTGGGCTGCTGAAGGGCTATGGCTGAACATTTCATCCTCTTGAAATATACTGCTGTGATTTGACTCAATTCACCATCTCTTATTAACATTTTAACACAGGGGTCTTAAATAAGAAGAGAGTCTGGGATATTCTAATTTGTAAAACCGTAACAGATTGTTTCATTTGTTCAGCTGCAGCAAACCAAGATAGCCTGGTATATATCAGGAGTTTGTCTATTTTTTTCTTCTCTTAAAGCAATGGTATTAATCATACCTTGCATATTCACTACATTATAGGAGATAATTTTACAGGTGAAAAGGAAATGAGCAACTCTTCAAAAGAATCCAATTTTTTTCCCTTAGGCAATGTCATCCAGGCCAAGAAATGCATAAATAAAAGGAGGCAAAGTCAACAGTGAACAGACGTTTCCCAAGTGCTGGAACCACACTGACATCTAAGGTCACTGGCATCTCAAGGCATGGTCCTGTGGACTCTTTCAGGGGGTCTGCATTGTCAAAACTGTTTCCAATATACTACTAAGATGTTTCTCTGCCTTTTTCACTGTGTCGACATTTGTATTGATGCAACAAAAGTAATGGTGAGTAAAAGCGAGGGTGAATGAAGCCAGGCAGGAATCAGAGGCGGTGGCGCCAACACTCGCATGTGCTGGTCACTGCCACATGCCCAGGGGAGACAACAAAGAAAGAAAAGTAAAAAGATGTCTCACATAGGAGTGTTCTTAATGATGCCTGAAAAAATGTATTATTTGTACTAAACCTTGACCATTGATCATCTTTTTAACATTCCCTGGAGTGACACGGTAAGTATGCATAAAGCACTTTTGCCACATACCAAAGTACAAGGGTTGTCTTCAGGAAAAGCACTGCGCAATTGTTTTTGTTGCAAGCTAAACTAGCCTCTTTGTTCAGGGATGGCCATTTTTATTCCTCAGAGACAGTGTCTTGCTCTGTCACCCAGACTGGAGTGCAGTGGCCCGACCATAGCTCATTGTAACCTTGAACTCTTGGACTCAAGCAATCCTCAGCCTCCCAAAGTGCTGGGATTACAGGTGTGAGCCACTGTACCCAACCTGCCATTTTTACTTGAAAGAAAGACTGCCAAACTATGGATACTCAGATGTGGGCATATGACAGACATTTTCTGGAAAATGAACAAAGTTAAGCCTATCATATCAAGGAAAGTGAAGTGATAGGCTTACTTTGTTCAAGTGATACAACCCAAGCTTTCAGGATAAAATTGAAAGTTTGGAAAACTTGTTATCTGTCATTGTGAACTTGACAGCTTCCCAATACTTAAAAGATTTTTCTGACGCGATCAGTGGTGATATTTACAAAAGTGATTTTGGATATTGTCTAATGAAATGTGTCAACATTAGGAAAAACTGCGTAACTCAGTAAACCAGTAGATTCCAAATGATCAGCACTTGTAATGATATCGTGCTTAGGCAAAACAATTCAAAATGCAAGACAGACCAACAGATTTTAATGTAATATAATGTGAAATGTTCATTGATATGGTTTCAAATTTCACATTGCAACTAATCTTTAAGAAATAAGCAACTTTCACTTATCAAATTGTGGTGTGGTATCAAAGAATATCCACACTTTTCCGAAAATGCTATCGAAATACACCTCCCTTTTCCAACTGCATTATCTGTTTGGCTGGATTTTTTTCACATACTAGAGCCAAAACAACTTATATCAACAGATAGAAAATGCACAGAAATGAGAATCCAGCTGTTTTCTGTTAAGCCAGGCATTAAAAACAGTTGCTATTCTTTTCATCAAATATTTTTTTTCTGGAAAATAATTATTTTTCATAAAAGTATGTTATTTATATTAACATGGGAAGAGTTTATTATTATTTTAAATGAATTAAAATTTTTTTTAATTTCTCAGTTTTAATTTCTAATGTGGTAAAAATCAATAGATGTAACCCACAAAAACAAAAGCTCCTTTGGTGTACTCAGTAATTTTGAAGACTCTAAGGCAGCCCTGAGACAAAAATGTTTAAAAACTGCTGATTCTATGGAATCTTAGCATAAGATTAGCAGGAGACAGAGGCTCTCTTAAGAAGCAGTGACACTGTCATTGTTATAGATTAAAGGGACTAACAACACACAACAACAACAAAAAAGTATCAAACCCTAGACTTCGTCCTGTCCTGAAAATGCTATGAAGAAAATTACTTGGTTAATTGACACAATTGGAATATGAATGGTAAAGTATTCTAACAGTGTGAAACTTACTAACATCAATAACTATGCTTACATATGAAAATATCCCCATTCTTAGGAAATAAACACTGAGTATTTAGGGGCCAAAGGCCATGACGTAACTTACTCTCAAATGGAGGGTGTGAGTGTATTACTCTTTGAGAGCTCTGACCAGCTGAGAAACTAAGATTTTTTTGCACAAGAGTTTGAAAGTCAATGCAAAGATCACAAAATACCTATGAACCAAGTATCATTTTGCAATTCAACAAATACTTTAACAATGACGATGTGAAGAGCCGGTGAGTAGAAATTACATAATTAGACTATTATACGATTTTCCAAGCAAGGAGCATGTTGCGGCCAATAGCATTAGTAACAGCAGTTACTAACCTCCGTCTCCTTTGCAGCCTCTGCGATAGATCTGGGAATGCCAAGTACCCTGCCAGCCTCCCAAGTACCTGCCAGCAGGTAGGGGTGGCCATGTGATTCAGCTGTGGCCAAAGAGACAGAAGAGGATATTTGCTGGGGCTTCTGGGTAAGTTTCTGCTTTCCTGATCAAAGGGATAGGCAAGAGGGGAGAAGTCTTTTCCCCACCCCACCCCCCATCTCCTCTGGGCATTTAGCATGAATGAGACACCTGGAGTTTGACCAAACAAGCTTGAAGGCATAAAGCAAAAGACAGCCCAGTGAAAATAAAGAAAAACGCCTAAATCTTTGCAGACATCATTGAGCAGCTGAACCAACTCCAGGAAAGGCTCACTGCTGTACTTACTATGTGAGAAAAATATACTGTTTAGCCACTGAGAGTCAGGTGTCTGTTATTTACAGCTGCATGTATTACTGACGCCTGCTTATTCAGGACATGGGGAAGAGCCAGGATAAAAGCAAAAAGCTGCACCCCATCCCCTGTGCAGAGGAAGCAACTCCAAAATGCCCTCTTGAACCCCGGACCAAATGGCATGTTTAAGTTTTTAACAATACCACAATGTAACAATTTTCAGGAACAAAAATTAAAATAAAGAACTACAACAGCATTCTACAGTGATTTAAGACCTGAAAAGGTCAAGGTATCTTTTAATCCGATGGGTTTCAACAGAAACACCATCTCTGGGTGCTCTGCCAAGAGCGTACATTATTGCAGCATTCCTAATTCAAAACCATACATAAGAATGCTTTAACCGAAACGCAGAAGTTAAAAATAAGATATTTAAATAGTAATCTCCCTTCTCTCTCAAAGATAAATGTGCCTATTAACCCTGGGTGGTAACAGGAAGATTTCTTTCTCTTACATTTTATATGACATTTTTTTCAAGCCATTCACAAGGAAATCAGCATGGAAAAAATAATTTAGGAAGTTGGCTTCTGATCAGCTACTTCACTGAATTAAAGTGCAATCAGGCTCATAACTTTTAAGTAGAAATACTAAAATGTGTACTAAAGGCCTTTGCATAAGGTGCCCTGCAACATGGGGCAGATGGGAGGCGCTTGGGGACAAGGACTCACAAGGCACCACAGACGCTCTTGTGGAGTTTACAGCCGGGTTAGGGCAGGAAGAGATCAGTGTGCAAAGTTAAATGAAACGTTTCAGTAACAGTTCTAGACAGCAGAAGAGATGTCATAAAACAGTGCACAATTCATTGCCAAAGAGATTGTTGCTGACAATAACCATTGCAGGATTTCAAAGAAAAAGTCACTTCGAGCCCAGGAAGGTCTGGGCCTGGGAGAGTTCACCAAGAAGGCAGGGGCCCAGCTCCAACTTATGAGAAAGCCTTCATGGGGGGTGACTGGTGTGGGGAGGGAGCCTGCTGGCCGGGGCGGAGGTGGGCGGGGCCAGGATCGGAAGGAGCATCACCTGCATCACCTGCTCAAGAGAGCACGGTCGGCCAAAGGTGGGAGCAGCCTGGGTGTCCATCGGAGGAGGAATGGCAACAGAATGTGGTACGAGCACATGACGGGACAGTCTTCAGCCTTCGGAAGGAAGGCGATCCTGACATGTGCTTTAAGGATTCGCCTTAAAGACTAGTTATGTTAAGTGAAAGGGCCAATCACAAAGAGAAAATTCTATATGATTCTAGTTACATGAGGTACTTAGAGCACTCAAACTCATGCAGAGAGTAGAACAGTGGTGGCAGGTGCTGGGAAGGCTGCGAGAGGGAGTTAATGTTTGACGGGTATGGAGGTTTTGGGGGGTATTTTTTTGATGAGGTCTCATTCTGTCACCCAGGCTGGAATGCAGTGGCACGATCACATGTCACTGCAGCCTCCAACTCCTGGGCTCCAGCGATCCTCCTGCCTCAGCCTCCCAGGGTGCTAGGAGTACAGGCATGCGCCACCGCACCTGGCCCTCACTAACATTTCTAATATCCACCGCACCTGGCCCTCACTAACATTTCTAATATCTGGCTATCTGCGTCTATTCTAACCCTAACCTAGGAGGCACCAGAATTCTTGGGTGCCCTCATTCTAAATGTGAGCCTGGGCCCAGGGTGATTTTGCCTGCACTGCCGCAGCTGGTGTGCTGGAACGCTCGTCGCCGCGGCTCCCTGGCAAGAGGTAAGTTTGCACAGCACTGTCCCTGAGTTCTGGTCCTCCCACTGAGCCCAAGGCAGGCCTCCTGGTCAATGACTTGGGGAAACTACCATTTTTAGGGTGGCCTTACGTTAACAACAAAAAAGTGAACTATAAATACGAAAACTTCTTGTCAGTGTCACCAAAAGAAAACTACCTTCCTGCAACAATCTGTTCTTCAACAGAAATATTTTTAATCCCCAGGTAGATATGGATATTGGAAAACTTATATACCTGGCCCACAAGAACTTCAGATCACTGGGCATACGAGCCTACGTTTTTATTCATGAGCTCTTCTCAGTTTTTATGCTTGTTCTCTTATTTTGCTTCATTTTTAATTTAGGGAACTATGGCTAATATATTAGATCACTTTTGTTGCCGGCTCTTATTGGACTTCAGAAGTCTTTAATGACAGGGTGCTAAAAAAGAAAAAAGGAAGAAAAAGCAGAAAATGTGTCAAGGAAATGGAGTTCCTATCATTTCACTCACAGATTTTGCCTTTTAAACGTAGTGCCCTTCTACCCAGGGTTCAGTGAAAGATGGTTTCCTCATTGTCATTTATCAGCCATGACAGGCGGCAACACTTCTCTCAGACACAATCTCCCTTCGCCACAATTATCTAGTAATGCCCGCCAGGCAAAACACCGCGCAAACTCCTTCCTTCTGGAATGCTTCTCCCAAAGGCAACAGTTCAAAGCAAACCTCTATTAACTGGAACACTGACGTCTGCAGAATTCTCTGGACAGGACAATTCTGCTACTCTTGCCACGATACCAGAAACTAAGACACAGTTACTTACACTCCAGTCACCAGGAAGCCAGGGTCAGCGACAGCACTCATCGGTGGAAGCCTTACACACGCCAGCGACAGCATCACCCCACTAACCGCCCAACCACAGACTGTCGAGACCTGTACCTCCCTCTGAGCGTGGAACTTCCCCGTTAACCTCCTCCCAAAGAAGAAAAAGGGGGGAAAATTTTTTTTTTCACTAAAACTCAATGTAACAACCAGACAAAATATAAGATAGTATCAAAATTTTAAAAATTAGATGTTCTACTGGCGTATTAGCCCCAGACATATTTATGAACGTGACAAAAATTACATGCTCCTTGTTAACGGGGCTCACAACTCATGACTTGCAGCAACATAAAAATCTTTTATTTTCTATCTTTAAGTCTCTTTACCGACTTCTTTCTTCCATATACCTTCTGGAAAAAACAAACAAACAAAACAGAGGATAAGGGGTTTGGAGGAGAAAAGAGAAAGAAATCAAGGAGAGAAGAGAAGAGAGATCTAGAAGGAGAGTAAGGTAGCCAGGTGTGGTGGTGCACACCTGTAGTCCCAGCCTCTCGTGAGGCCGAGGCGGGAGGATCGCTTGAGCCCAGGATTTCGAATCCAGCCTAGGCAACATAGCGAGACCCAGTCTCTAAGAAAGAATGAAGGAAGACAGCACAATGAGAAGTCAGCAGAAGACAGAACTCGGGACTGAAGCCTTCCGGGAGGGAGGAGGTCAGGGACCCACCAGACGGCCCCCCCGCGACACCAGACGCAGGGCACACAGAGCGGTAAGAGCCTTTCTTAACATCTTAATCTGGCCCATAAAGAAGCACCAGCCCTCAGCCCTGGGCAAGCACACAGCTTTAGCATGAAAACACATGTAATGTACTTCACGGACAATACACACAGGACACAAGAGTTAAGCAAATGATTGTAACAACATAAAAATGAACATGCTTCAGTGGGGTAGATTTTAATATTTTAATATTAGGAAGGAGCCAAATTACAAAATGCCCTAGAATGTGGAGTACAGAACCTCGGAGACAAAATAAAAACTCGTGAAAATATAAGAGCACTTAAAAAAGGTAATAATCTTTCTCAACAAAGGTACTGAGCATGTTTAATAAAAATCAGACGAGATTAAAGACAAAGGGCCGGGCCACGCGTCCCGACCGCTGTGATCAGGAAACCTGTCTGTGTGGCTGTCAGCAGGGCACCAGGAGCACAAACGAGCTCCAGCCACCAGCAGCTCCATGATAACCTGCCTCCAGGTGGGCGGAATTTCTCACGCTGCACTTACAGGATAGGAATGAATTTACTCTTGGTTGCAGGGCTGCCTTGGAAATGAACCATGCTGGCATTCAGAGGAAAGGCAACGAGGTCCACGTGACGGACCCCTCCCAACCACACAACCCAGCTGCCACCACAGTGGAGCGTGGTCTTGGGGGCACCAAGGGAGACAGGCTGTCCTCTCTGGGAACAACTCATTATTCAGATCAACGTAGGATCTCCGTGTGACCAACAAACCAAAAATAAGCCAAAATAGCAGGGGTCCCCGCCCCCAAAGGACTAATGTGCCCCCACCCTGTGTACAGCAGGACAGCAGGGGCAGAGGAAATGGCCCTGGTTCCGTTATGCTCATCACCTGTCATTACAGATGTGCCACACTATCTCGGTTTTCGGCGTGGGTAGGTGGGGGCTTCTCTCGACTCTCTGCAGCAAATACATTAACACTGTCACTGAGTCCTGATTTTTTTCCAAGGGCACTACATGTCATGCTTCATTTGGGCCAGATGTTCACATCAGTGTGTCTGCTCATCCCCACTAAGAACACAACAATTCTTTACTTGTCCTTCCAGCACACGCAGCAGCGAAGGGCGGCTGCTGGAATGCGGCGGATGACAGGCAGCGGGGCCGCTCTGCAGCGCCACCAGCACCCCGCAAGCCCAGACACGAGGGGCAGGCACCCTTGCTGTAGGCCACGGACAGGTTCCCTTACTTTAAACCCTAAATCAACAGTTCAAACAGATGTGGATTCCATGTGACAGGAGAGACAGTAAGGAAGATTTGAGGCTTTATATTCTTTAGACGTCTACTTTTGCTGCACTGGCTATTAAAAAGTTATGTGTAACTTCAAGATGAAAGGCATTAGCAGCTTCTTAGAAGGGGATAATCCCAATCTTCTGGAGATTTAATGAGATGTAACTCACTGAAGCTTCTGACTTGCTCTGCTGTTAATTGAATCAAAGTCAATGACAATCTTGCTGCACTTCGGTGTGAACTTCCTAAACACAAAAAACAAAATATAGAAAGGTTTGATCTGGTGAGCAGTTAAAGCAATTTGTTTACTTTGGCTTAACATATATTTTCTATGTGGAGAAATAAATGTCCTGGGATTTGCTTGATATTTTATCTCCATGGGAGCCAATTACAGCGCAGCACACCGGGAGAGAGGCGGAGCAGAAGAGACAAGACAAAAAGAGACGCACAGGTGGCGTGGTTTGTACGTTCTTCAGCTATCCAAGTTTCACGAATTATCGGGGAGTCGAAGGATTTCTAACAAGTTAGCTGCACAACATGATATCCGATTACTAGTTTTCCCATCAGATTTATCTCATTTTCTAGGAAATTTCTGTAGCGAACTTGGAGTTACTCTAATGTAAAAAACAGTAAATTTTCTTTTGCCTCTTATACATAGCAAAAAAACAACTAGCTTTAATGAGGAGTAATTGTTGAAATTACGTTCTAAGAATGCAAACGTAAAATAAACCAACTATATTTTTTTATTCATTAACTTTT
>RJWJ010033696.1:0-17713 GCA_004363605.1 Indri indri | reverse complement strand
ATTAAAGTATCACTCTAGGAGATTTTTTAAAAATTACTTTTAAGCATCAAATGATTTTTAATATTGTCATTGATAAACTGTCTAAATTATAAGCAAATGAGTTCAAGTTTTGAAAAAGGACTCTGTTGGATATGTTCCATTAAAATTGTATGTCATTTTTCACAATACATGCATGGTTCTTACTACTCTAAAAGTGCTTTTACAGTTTGTTAGGCAACTAACATACCATTTAAAATAGATTGGACTCTGTATTTACTCAATATACTATATCAGTCTCAAATGGTTATGGGTAATGGTTAAAAAAGTAACATACTTTAAAGATAGCTTTGGTAAATATTTACTAGACTAGCTATAATGGATCCAACAGATATTTCTGTTAAAGGATATATATTTAGGGGGGTGATTTTATCTGAGAGAAAAAAACTTACACTAAAAATAAGATACAAAATATATTGACAAACACATTAGAACAGATTGCCCTCTACATTTTAATATCATATTTGATGTTTAAACAGTTGACCTTCATTTAGTTCACAGTTACAAAATATCACTTGGACCAAGTGGCTAGAAAATAGAGCATTAGAAACGGTAATAATCATTATCTAGAAAGCACCGAAATGGCAAAATTTGTGAAAATTAAATTAAAAAATATTAATCGTGTCTAGATTTAAAATGTGGAAATGAATTGGATTATTTGGGGAAAAAGTGAAAAATGTTAAAGCAATAGCAATAATTTAAAATGACATTTTTAAATGAAAATATAATGCTATAACTATTAGTTAAATAGTTCTTATAATTTATCTACCATATGTAGAGTTATATATATATGGCAAATTATATGTATATATATGTATACATATATAATCATAATTATTTTAAGAATATTGAGAAGCAGTTCTTTTTATTTTTCACTTCAGCTGTGTTTTCATATTCATTCACCGGGCAGTGCAATTGCAGGGAATTTTCTTCTTCCTTTTTGGCTTATCTATCTTTTCTAAATTTCCTAAATGGGAAATATACTACTTTATAATAAAATTATTTATACTTAAATACACACATTATAAAAAAAAGTTCATAGGTCACTTTTTTAAAATATTAGTTAATACTGTATATCAAAATCATAACTGGCAGATACACGACTTAAATATTAGTAAAGTGTAATATTTATTCATCCTTTTTTGTCCATAATACTTTGAAATGTCCACAAATTTATAGTTTATATTTATTAGAATTCAACATCTAAAATTATATAATTATTAATATTAGAACACAGTTTGCCTTAAAAATTAACTGATCCAAGTTAGATAACAGGACATCTGGTGGCAGCCAGTATCCAAAGTATTTCTAGGCAGATGGCAAATACTAATAGTGTTTTTAAAAAGATTCTCACTAAAAACTCAAATAGATTACACTTGAAGAGTCAGGTGGTTGCATTCGAACCAAGGATCTACATGTACAAAAATACTCTTATAGGAAGGCGTTGAGCTATTCAGCAAAAGGTATTAAGTGAAAGGATAAACTCACCTCTGAGTTGTTGCACTGGTATTTATTTTAAGGTTGCATGTGCAAAAACTCTTAAGTCAAAAGTTTAAACATCTTTGATAGATATATATTTTATTAGAAGACACCCGAACTTTAAACTTAAATATTTAACTAGGAGAATATGCAATATGCTGCAGGGAATAAAAAAATGGCCTTAGCTTCCAGGTAGCTCCGGGTCTTCATCAGAAGTCTGCCCTTAGCTGTGTATCCTTGGGTAAGTCACTTCACTCTGGGTCTCCATTTTCTCATCTATAAAGAGAGACATTTAGATTTAATTACTAAAATTGTTCCCATTTACAAAATTCAATTACTTGATGAATTATACAGAGTTTGTCACTAAAAACGTTTCTCTACGATTAAAATAAAAACATGTAAGTTATTCTGAATACCTCACCTTAGAAACCCTTTTCTAATTTTTGGAAATTAAAATGTATAACATGATGTTTCCCAGCTTACATGTTAATTTGAGTAAGAAGAAAATTATTGTCCTCAAATATTTATGAAATCATTTTATCTGATGTTCCATCTTCACTCTTGATGATGGAAATCCAACTGTAATAAGCAGTTTGAGGAGACCCATGAGCCATTAGTAAACATGCAATTGAACTTTTGGGCTTATCTCATGCCATTTCTTTCTTCAGCATTGATGACTGGATTGGGAAGGGTGACTATAACAAGAACTTGTAAAACAAAATGATAAATGTTGGTAACAAGGAGAAGTCTGTGTTAAATATACAACAAGAAATATTTATTACTTTAGCTAAGGAAAATCTATGCAAGTATAAAATATCAAAGAACTTTTGTCATAAAGTTTCTATGATTTAAAGTATCTTAAAATTCATGTCTTAAGAATCTGACAAAAAATATTTTGTGTATTTTCAAATTGTTTTTAAGCACCAAATGTTTTGTTTATGTATCCAAATCAAGTCCTCGTCTGCAAAATCTACCAAATTAGACACAATCCCCACAAAATTAGAATACATACATCACAAAATTATCTTTTTCTTGAAGATTTCTATTTTCTCATTATATAGTACATATTCATTTTCAAAAGAGTAGAAAGAAGAAAAATTCAGTTATTTATCCTATTAGTATTTTTGCAAATATTTTCCCATTTTTTCATCTTGTAGGAATTTATTTGAATAGGATACATTCAGAAATAAAGCATATGTACACATTATTAGATAAAAATATTTGTATAATACTATACTTATCATTTTGTAGCCTGGCTTTTGGATTTATAACATTTTTCCATGATATTTAATTTTATATTTCAGAATTCTGAATGATGTATTCCCCTTACCTGAAAACTTAACTTTTTATTAAGGTCAGTAATTTTTAAATTTTACATTAGACTTAACATTAGACAAAACTGCACAAGAAATTTTTAAACTTTATACTGTTAAAAATCACAGATTTATACTCATAAATCAAAAGCAAAGATTTAACCAGCACACAAAGAATGTAATTTTCTGTGGGAAGTTTACCTCTAGACATTTGGTATGGATGCATTAACACATTCTCTAATTAAGCATGAATATGGAACATTTGATAGTAGAATCAACACACTACAGGAAGCTACCCCTATAGGAAAAACTTTTAACCAAACTATATGTACACATACAAACAGAAACGCACATCATGCATAATGAAGTGAACACCCATAAGCACCCAAAAACATCATACAAAGATTGAAGAATCTGTGTAATCATAGAACTAGCTAAATAAATATAACTGCTATAATATAAAAAAACTTATTTTGTTTAAGAAAATTTTAAGATTTTTTTCCTGATCAAAGCATACATAGTTTCAGCACTAGTTTTTATAGATCACCTATATTAGACTTTTATTTCTGTTACATATCGAAAGTTTTTATTGGAAATGATTCCATATTAAGTTACTATATTTAAGATTGTAAATCAGCCTTATATCTCAATTCTACAATATGAAACAGTCAATGAATATATAGCTTCTTATTTAGAAACCTTGAAACTTGACTTTGCTTTGTTTTGTTTTGTTTTTTCCAGCCATCATTGAATGAGGAGAGTCTACCAACTTCTTGCTATAAATATGATTTAAATTGAATTTATTTTGACTAAAATATACTAAGCATAACAAAGGTACTTTATTTGACTTTCCTTTTTTGTTTTTTTTTGTTTTTGTTTTTGTTTTTTTGTTTTTTTTTTTTGAGACAGAGTTTCACTTTGTTGCCCAGGCTAGAGTGAGTGCCATGGTGTCAGCCTAGCTCACAGCAACCTCAAACTCCTGGGTTCAAGTGATCCTCCTGCCTCAGCTTCCTGAGTAGCTGGGACTACATGTGTGAGCCACTACATATGGCTAATTTTTTGTTTTTAGTTTTAGTTTACTTGCTAATTTTTTTCAAATTTTTAGTAGAGATGGGGTCTCGCTCTTGCTCAGGCTGGTCTCAAACTCCTGACCTCAAGTGATCCTGCTGCCTCAGCCTCCCAGAGTGCTAGGATTACAGGCATGAGCCACCGCTAGTGGCCTATATTTGACTTTCAGTAATGGAATATGCATTTATTATGCCTACTAACTAGCTATAATGATGGTAAATGTCTTATACTTGGCTCTCGGAGAGGAGGGAAGCCTTATTTATAGCTTTAGCTTATATCCACAGCATAAATACTTTCATCATGACCTATGTATTGTATGCCATGTTGAGAAGAAGCACTCACAATCAGATCCAACAGGAGCCAGCTTCAGCATATCACTGCTACTAACTAAACTGCTGACCAGTTACAAAACCAGCTGGAGGTGTTTAGAGTTTTTAATGAAGAAAAGCCTAAAGTTAACTTTTGCTTATAGAAAGAATAGTAGAGATCAGATCAATTATGTAATATTTTCCATAGAATTCAAGTCTTAACATAAATTAAAATATTTAAGATTACTCCAGAGGTAATTTTTTAGTCTCTGAAACCAAGCATAGCAGCAACTTATTTTCCCTCTTCCGTTGCCCCTGTTCCTTTCTCTTGGGTTCACCTTATTTGTAACTTCAGAAGTTCTTTACATTAAAAGCATTCTAATTTCCATTTAATATGCTTACTTTTGCTTTGATGTTAGTTGATTAAAAGCATTTAGAATCTCAATGCTATGAAATGTGATTAGAAATGTCATACTTCTTAAGGTTATGTTGTTAACACTTTGCACATGGAATTTTGATTAAGTATAGATAATATTATCTTGTTTACACATCTGAGTCTATGGTAATTGTCATAAAAATATAGCTCTAGTTTAAATTAATAATTGATCCAGCAATTGGAAAAATAGCAAACCATTTTATTTAATTAGATCATTTCAAGAGAATTGCTAGGAAGAAATTTTAAAATGTACTTTGCATCTCAGGAAATTATAAGATACTTTAAAATTTACCCATTGATTTGCTACTGGAGGGTAGTAGACTTGGGGAGCGTACCTTTAGTGTGAAATTGCTAAATAAAATGCTTTACTATATGCTCTGAGAACCCAATCCACAGAAATAGATCATTTTAATCCTATACCTTTTTCCACTTTCTTCTAAACAAGGGATCTGGAGTCACTAGGTCACTGTATTTTAAGACTAATTGCCTGTGCCAAACCTTTCCAAGTTTGACAAATAAATATTAAATAATTTGACAGTAGTCATTGTGATGAAAATCATTTTCTAAAATGGTTTCTTTCACAAGACACTCCAATATGTTGCCACATATTTAAGAAAACTTGACCATGCCCCTAGGATAATTTCACTCAGCTGCCTGAAGAGTTAAAAAAAAAGTGCTATGAAATGAAATTAATTGAGTTGGAGCATTTATCAAATTCTACATGAAACTATTTTTCTTTGACAAATAAAAATTCCACAATAGCCAAAAGTTTATATCATTTTTATTATGCTGTTTGCCTATTTCTTGCAAATAAACATGAATTCAGACTTAACTTTAGAAAGTTAATTTAAATCAGATTTACAAGTTTGGAGCTACCAAAATGAGTTAGAAGTATTGGCTGTTTAGTTCCTTATAATCAGATGTAAACAAGAGTGGTGAATATGGTTTTTTCAATCTTGTACCAATTATAATAAAATACTTTTTGTTATTTTTTCAAACATTATGCTGCAATATTTCACTGATATCTTATATATGGCCACAAAGGACAAAGAAAGCTAAAATGGAAAGCATTCAATATTTATTTGAAGAGTATAGACCATCTTCAGTGAATTTCAAAAAGCGACACACTATTTGGAGCACCATTTTTGGTGAAGTCTTGAGAAAACAAAGATGTCTTAACATGGACTCAACAGTCTTATTCTCTTATAAATATACTACCATACAGATCTTTAACTTAGGTTATTTATTTCACTTAATTAAATTAGTCAAACAATCAAATGCTTTCATATGGGCCTTACCAGAGCACTACTTATTATCATCAGGAAGCCTTCTAAAGAAGGATGGGGGAGGGACCAAGATGACAGACTGGAAGTAGCCTGCACATGCTGCTCTCACAAAGAGGATCAAATAAAGTGGTGTGTAGATATACATTTTCAGATCGATACTCTAAGAGAGAGTATTGGGAATCAACAGACAGGAGATAGGAGACACACAAAGTGAAGGAGGGGGAAGTGGGGAAACCCCTTAGGCAGAATTGGAGGTACCCAGCGAAGGCATCCACACATGAGGAAGGAACAGAGGAGAGGACCCTGGGCTCCACACTATCCCCGTGGACATTGCAGTCTGAGCTGCGGGAGGAGCACTGCACCACAGTAGGCCTCCCGACCAACACAGGTTGCTGCCAGAAGATAGTACAGCAGCATCCCTCTGAAGAGAACAGTGGGGACCTGCTGGCTTCCAAAACCTGGGCACTGCAGCTAGCGCCATCCTAAGGTCCCAGACCCAGAGTGCTGCATCTACCCAGGGGTCAGCTTAGTTTCTGCTACCTCCCATCACCCCTGATGGTCTGGGGAGGGAGCTGGGGAACCAGATGTGTTCATATGCCCCATGAGCAGGTGTCATGCACCCCCACTGCAACTGTGGGACCCATGCAGAGCATGCACTCATGGCCCCTGATTCCCAGTGCCACAGTCTGGATAGTGTAGGCGCCACCACCACTGACTGGGTAGCACTGCCACTGACAGACCTGTGCAGAGCAAAGGCCCATGCCACCACACACTGCCACATGCCACCTGTCCACCACATGCTGCTGTATGCTGCATGTCCCTTGCCTGACCCCCCAGGCACAACTGTGAATGCCCACAGCCCTGGCACCTGCTGCTGCTGCCTGGGTAGCCCCAACCAGCCACCACTGCCACTGCCGGAGGAACTGGGTGGAGCAAATCCCCACAGCCACCTGCCTGGATGGAGAGGGACCCACCCTGCCCCCATATAAGCTTTCAGCAACAGCCTGGGAACCAGCCCACTCCTCCACACAAATATCCTCCAGCACTTGCTAGGATTGTGATAACCACAGAGCAAAAGTGATTTACAGATTCAGGGCAATTCCCATCCAAATATCAACATCATATTTCAGAGATCTAGAAAAAACAATCTAAACTTCATATGGAACCAAAAAGAGCCCAAATAGTCAATGTAAACCTAAGCAAAAAAAAAACAAATCTGGAGGTATCACATTACCTGACTTCAAATTATACTATAAGGGTATAGTAACCAAAACAGCATGGCACTGGTATAAAGGTAGACACACAGATCAACGGAACAGAAGAGAGAACCCCAAAATAAAGCCATATAGCTACAACCAACTGATTTTTGATGAAGCAAACAAAAACATTTACTGGGGAATGGACATCCTATTCAATAAATGGGGCTGGGAAAACTGGATAGCCACATACAGACGAATGAAACTGGATCCCTTCCTCTTACTATATATAAAAATTAACTCAAGATAGAGTAAAGACTTAAATATAAGACCTGAAGCCATAAAAATGCTAGAAGAACATGTAGGCAAAAATCTTCGGGGAATTGGCTTAGGCAAAGAACTTATGACAAGCCCCCAAAAGTAAATAGAGCAGCAATGAAAATAAATAAATGGGATTTAATTAAACCAAAAGTTTCTGCCCAGGAAACAAAATAATCAAAAGAGCAAAGACACAACATAAGAAATGGGAGAAAGTATTCACAAACTATGCATTTGATAAAGGGCTAATATCCAGAATCTACTCTCAAACAAATCAGCAAGAAAAAAAAAAAAAAAAAAAAACACATAACCCCATCGAAAACTGAGCAAAAGATGTGAACTGATTTTTATCAAAAGAAGATATAAATGTGGCCAACAAACATATGAGAAGATGTTAAACATCACTAATCATTGGTGAAATGCAAATTAAAACCACAATGAGATACCACCTTACCCCTATCAGAATGGACATTATTTTCTTTTCTTTTTTTTTTTTTGTTCACAGACAGAAGAGTGGCCATTATTAAAAAGTCAAAAAACAATAGATGCTGGTGCAGATGTGGTGAAAAAGGGATGCTTATATACTGTTGGTGGGAATGTAAACTAGTACAACCTCTATGGAAAACAGTACAGAGATTCCTATCAGAACTAAAAGTAGACCTACCCTTTGATCCAGCAATCCCACTCCTGGGTCCCTATCCAAAGGAATAGAAATCATTTTATAAAAAAGACACCTGTACCCCAATGGTTATGGCAGCATAATTTACAATTACAAAGATATGGAATTAACCTAATTGTCCATAATCTGATAAGTGGATAAAGAAAATGTGATACACACACACACACACAGACACACACCCATCATGGAGTACTACTCAGCCATAAAAAAGAATGAAATAATCTTTTGCAGCAACTTGGATGGAACTGGAGACCATTATCCTAAGTGAAGTATCTCAGGAATGGAAAAACAAATACCACGTCTTTTCACTTATAAGTGGGAACTAAACAAGGGATATATATGGCCATAAAGTGGTGTAATGGACATTGAAAACTAAGAAAGGGGGAAAGTGGGAGGGGGGTGAAAGATAAAATTCTACCTGTCAGGTACAATGTACATACTATTGTGGTGATGGGTACGCTAAAAGCCCTGACTTCAGCATTGTGCAATTCATCCATGTAACAAAAAAACACTAGTATCCTCTAAATCTACTGAAATAAACAAAAATTTAAAAAAGAAAGAAGAATGGGACAGAGAAAAGCCCATGTTACCTACAAAAGAAGGGAGCATGTATCCAAAAGGCAAAAAAAAGTAAAAAAGAAAGAATGAAAGAAAGATGGAAGTAAAGAAGGAAAAGTAAAGAAAGAAAAACTGACCATGACTCATTAGGAAGGCAAACACATAAAACTGAGGATAGATTAATGAACATGGTAAAGGAGGATTTTCAGAATTATGTGTTTGCATGATGAACTAAGGTGAAGAGTGAAAGTTGAAGAATTAAAATACAATAATAGAGCTTTCTTTTTCTTATTTTAATGATAATCATGGGATTTCTGTTCAAAAAACATGGTCTTAGAGAGAGTTTAAATAACCTAGGGCCCATAAAGCATGCTATGACCTCTCATCCCTTTCAGACAGAATGAAAAAAGCAATCAGAAAAGCATCTATCCATTGCCTGCATGCAACAGAGCTAAAACTCTGATAAATCAGCCTTTAATCAAAGAGGCACAATCCTTGGAGTCTAAATATCTACCTAGCCCTCTCAAATCTTGATATGCCCTGTTATAAAGCAGTTTTCTTTCTAGCCATTTGTGCATTAATTATCCCATATTAATTTTCTGTCTGTCCCACTTCTAGGTTTTTCCTTTTCATCTAACCTTTCCTCTTACAAAGGCCTCTGTTATTTTTTAAAATTATCACTATAATAATACAAACGAGTGTAACAAACTTGTTTTCCAGATCCCCCTTCTCTATGAGTTAGGTAATTAATTTGTCATCATCACGTCTTCCATAAATCTAACTCCATTGATGAACCATTGAATATCCTCCTATATTTAAAAATCTTGCCTCAAATGACTGTGAGTTTCCTGACTTACTATTTTTTGGCACCAAAACCTTAAATAACAATTATAGTATTGTAAGTATACCTTATAGTTCTATGAAATAAAATTGGCTTCTCTCAGAGCCACCAGTGCTTCTGTTTCACAAAATCCAGTAGTTATTGCCCTTACCATGATTTCTGAAGAAAACACAAACTTGTTTCCATTGTACCTTCTGTGTGTCTTGTGTTTTCATCCCAGAAGTAATCTCATCTTATTTAAAATATCACACATGCTTTTATTCGCCCATCTGTTTCTACATAAATTCAAAGTATACTGTTTTTAATATTGCCAGGTTCTTGATTAATGCTGAAAGTATGACATGAATAGAGTAAACAGGTCCTTTGCCTTATGAGATGATAAATCTACACTTGGGATGAAGACAGATTTTGAACAAGTAATTCTAAGATATATGATAAACAGAATAACAAAGAGTGCCCAAATTGCTTTGGAAATAAAAATTAAGAAGTCAAAGCTGCCCTGAAGTTTATAGATTAAGGAGGGAGATTAATTCCCATTTAATTAGATAAGAAACACTGAAGAAGGAAGAAGTTGCCTCTATGCTAGAAGTCAGGATTGTATATATGATTGAAAATAAAAATGCAGGGCTTCCTGTTAAAAATTATTAAGAATTTTAAGACAGCAATAACAGACCATTAAACCAAATGTGGCATCACCTAAATGTAAGGCCCTGTATGACTGCACAGGTTACGTGCCCATGAAGTCAGCCCTCCTGCCTGTGAAGCATCCAAGTATATATGTCAAGTAGACAGTAGATTATACACTCTGGAGCACAAGAGAAATACCTTGTTACGAATAGTTGTGAGTTGTGATGGATTAAAGATGGCCACAAATTGTCACTCTGACAATCAAGAAATAGAGTTTATTTTCCCCTTTGAATATGAGCTGGCCCTATGATGGCTTAATCAATACAATGATGTGAAAGTGATCTTGTGGTAGTTCCAGGCCCACCCTTTAAGAGTACTGCTTCCTCTCTTTTGAAATGCTCACACCTGGGACACTTTCCTCTGGAACCCAGAGGCTAAGTGGTATTGACTCTTAGTTGACAGCCCCAGCTGTTGCGGCCAAAATGCATCAGCAAGTATCAGCCACATGAGTGAGCCAGTTTAGATGTTACAGAGCAATTGAGCAGAAGAACCGCCTAGCTGAATCTAGTCAATCCACAAAATCAAGAGAGATAACATAATGGTTGTTGTTTTAGGTCACCAATTTTGCAGTGCATATACAGTAATAGACAACCAAAACAGAAATTACTGAGGTGTTGGAACAACAAAGACATGAAACAATTGGCATTAACGTTGGGCCTAGAAAGCAGGTAGAAGACAGAGGGCCTGAAGTAGGTTGCTAAGGAAAATGAAAAAGTAGGAAGAAAAATGTAATTTAAGGCTAGAAAAGGTGATTTGTGTTTCCTATGGAAACACAGAAAATAGAAAATAAACCAAATGAATTTGTGGACTTGTGTCACCTTTGTCTTAAGAGAACAGACCACAAAGTTTCGACAGATTAAACGAGATTGTACTAAAAAGAACAGCGATAATTCAAAAGTAAAGATCTTTAAGAGCCCCCAATTTCTAACAAAATGAACACAGCCTAAGAAAGCTGCACAACTCTACAGGTGGGATGTTTCTTAGGGGAAAGAATAAACCATATGAAAGAGCTGGGAGCCCAGAGGGTAAAGCCAAGAGGCATAGATAATCAATCCAAGAAAGCTGGGAGAAGCCCTAATCAGGAAACTGACATGTGCTCACCCAAATTTCAGGATTTTTATAAACCAGTGACTGGTATTTGCCTCTCAGATTTTTGAATTGGTGTGTCTATTAAATTCTAGTGTGTTTGTCTCAATGTTATGTATTGAATTTATGGGGGTCAGATAACTTGTCTTCTAGTTCATACCTCTTCATATCAAGAGGAGCCTGAGGGGCCTCATCCATACCTGGACCTGGTTTAGATAATCAGATGCTGGACTTTGAGCCTAATGTTGTGATGGGATGTGACTTTGAGGGTCATGGGGATGGGTGAGGGTATTTTTCATACAGGATGAATTTTAAAAAATTGTGGCTGAATGGTAACTGTGGTGGACTAAAGATGACCAAGAATGTGTTATTACTCTTTTATCAGACATTTGGAGTTTATTTTCCTTCTCTCTTAAATCTGGGTTGGTCCTGTGACAGCTTAACAAATATTATAGAATGTGGTGGATGTGACGACATGCCAGTTATAGTCATACTTTCTAAGAGGACTTGCAGCATCTATTTCCCCCCTCTGGGATTTCTCACTCTTGGAATACTTCTTGGAATTCAGCCACCGTGCTTTGTGTAACTCAAGCTACATGTATAGGACACATGTTGATGTTTCACTTGACGGTCTCAGTTGAACTCTTTGCCAATAACCAGCATCAAATGCCAGCCATGCGAATGGGAAATCTTGTCTGTCCCAGCACAGATGATCCCACAGATGATGCAGCCAAATCCACTTTCATATAATGAAAGCAACCGAGTTTGGTCTAGTCACTACCAAGAATAGTGAGAAATAATAAAATAGTCATTGTTTTAAGCCACTAAATTTTAGACTGGTGTGTTATGCAATAATAGATAATTGAAATAGGAGTCTTCTGTGTATAGAAGTTAATGAAGCCATGAGAGTGGAAGGGACTTAATAGATAAGTATGTGACATGAAAGAAAAGAAGCTGTCTTGGTTTGTTTCCTCTTTCTATAACAGAATGCCATAGACTGGGTAATTTTAAAAAGAAATTTATTTCTTATGTTCCAGTGGCTTCAAAGTCCAAGAACACGGTGACCGCATCTCACAAGGGCCTTCTTGTTGTGCTATCCCATGGCAGAAGAGCAGGAGGGTAAAGGATCAGAGGTGAAAGAGAAAGTACAGGGGGCCAGGCTGGCTTTACAACAACTTACTTGAGAAAACTAGCCCAGCCCCATGATAACATCCTTAATCCACCCATGAGGGCTGGCCCCACGATGTAATCACTCTTTAAAGGCCACACATCTTAATACTGTTACAATGGCAATTGAATCTCAACATGAGTTTCAGAGAGGACAAACATTCAAACCATAGTGGAGGCTTAGAATAGAATACTGAATCCTGAAATCTCAAAATTGCTAGACAGAGGAAAGGAAGCCAGTAACAGGTCTGTGAAACATGTTGAGGTAAAAGAAATCAGGAGACTGTCAGTGACCTGTGAGCCAATGGAAGAGAGAGGCCACAAAGGTGAGTGCTAATGAGAGATCAAATAAGATATAGCTGATAGTATGTTTGTTACTTTTAATGACGTAGAAGATAAAGGTGGCCTTAGCAAAAACAAAATTTAAAACTGATAGGGAAGAAGCCAGATTGGAGTTGAAGAGGTAGTTGGAGAATGACAGGGAATGAGTAAGGAGAAACAGGGAGTATAGATGCTCTTGAAAAGCCAAGAAAGTTGGAATGAAAAAGCTCAATCTCTCTCTCTCTCTCTCTCTCTCTCTCTCTCTCTCTCTCTCTCTCTCTCTCTCTCTTTCTGCATGTGTGTGTGTGTGTTAGAGAGAGAGAGAGAGAGAGAGAGAGAGATCTTAATGTATTTAAATTATCTTTAAGTGACGGTGAAAAGGAAAGAAATAAAGTCAAGGTAAGAGAAAAATATGAGTAATATTTCAATCTTTCCAAAAAGATTCCTCAAACCACAGAACATCCATTTAGGCATTATCTATGTCCATTGTCCGAACACACAGTAACCTCAAAAGAACATTTGCTATAAAGCAGACTTTGTAATATAACTTAGCTGCATCATGGAAATTATTTATTTACTTACATATCAAAATGGCCTTGTTAAAATGCATGTAATAGAGTCTATAGCAGAAATTTAATCTTAAGATTTTATAGCTCAAAAAAATCCATCTTTTAAAAGTTTAGGTAGTTTCTTTCCTCTAAGGTTAACAGTGGAATTTATCTTTTGGGTAATCCATGCCTTATTTGGGGAATAATGTTCAGAAGTATGAAACTATCTCCTTAGTGATGTAAAACATACCATACAAAATTTTTGCTTAACAAGCTTCAGAAGACAATGTAAGATTGTGGATAAAGTTAGATGATGCCATTCCCAAACGTGTCTGTTCTTCAGTGAATTTACATGCATGCAGAAAAGCCTTCTGGGAGCAGAATAGCTTGCACCCTGGTTCTTTCTCTGGGTATTTCAAAGATATGAAAGCAGGTCTGATGGAGTGAGTTGTTATATTTAACTAAGATCAAGGAATAGCAAAAAAAAAAAAATGGTACCAAAAGAGAACACAAGGGAAAGAAGGATTCTAGACCAGTGACTTGGGATCAACACCAGGATGGGATGGTTAGAGAAAAGAGCTTCCTGTGCACATTATGTGACTTGATGTAAGAAGCCATCCTGATCCAGATACCCTGGTACTAAGGGGAGGGATCTTGGGGAAATTACTGTGAGAGTGTGAAGTGAAAGATATTGCACTAACGACCAGTAAGTCATTCCTCAAGGTGAAGGCAGCTGTCCCAGACACATCTTCACAGAAAAGAGATCCAACATCCTTGTTCATGGAAATTCCTTGCAATCTGTGGAAATCAGTATGCTTCAACTTGAGTGAGTCAGTCCATTGGCCAACCATTTTTTTCCCCATATTCTTTCCTTATTCTGACTTCCTAATTTCAACTTGTTCAAAATTTTTTTTGCTGACCCAATTTCTTCATTATTTAACTTAGTCTTTTAGGAAATTAGCAAAGCAGGGAATTTTCATTCTATTCTCTTCCTACTTTCAGAACTTGGAACTGTCAATTTTCAGGAAACCATAAAGAACAGCTTAAGTAAAATTCTAGGGCGAGTTAACAAGAGCATATAAAATAATTTGTTTCTAAAATAATCTTATGAGGGAAAAGCACAAGCCAGAGCAGATTTTTTCAAAATGCATAAGCAACACTTGCTCAGTTCCACCTGCTGCAGTTAAAGAAAAATAAGCAAAAGGGAACACTGACAAAGTAATTCTTTCAAGCAATCAAATGTCCATTCATTGATTTCTTGCCCAAGCAGAGCAAATCAGGAAGTTTCCATAAGCTCAATGAGTTTCCAAAATATAATATGTCTATGCTGGCTCCACTCCTACCAATTACCACACTCCTTAAGCATCCTCAATATTTTGACAATAATTACAAGTGCTTTCAAAGTGAAAATAGGTGCATCAAAAAATATGTGCCAGATAGCAATACTTGAACACTTTTCACTGAGTGCTGAAAGAATTTAGTTTTGTATTGTAATTGTTAACATGGATCAAACACAACAAATAAATCACAATTATAATATGAATTGTGCTGTCTGACTGACTTAGCACCAAATCACCAATACTGAGAGACATTTTCAAAATGTTAACCAAGATCCCCCCAAATTAAAACGAAATCAATTTCCAAATTGTAAAAGTTACATAATTAGAGCAGTGGTTCTCAACCAGGAGGACTTTGCTCACCAGGGCACATCTGGCAATTTCAGAAGATATTTTTGTTTGTCACAACTGGAAAAGGGGGTGCTATTGGTGTCTAGTAGGTAGAGATCAGGGATACTGCTAAACATCCTCAAATGCACAAGCCAGCCCCAACAACAAAGAATTATTGGCCTAAAATGTCAATGGTACCAGATTTGAGAAATCCTGAGTTGGAGATATCATAAAGTCAAATTTCTTTTCCTTCGTTTATGAAGGCCCCTCTGGATTGGGATAATAAAATCATAGCATTAGCATGTAGGAAGAAATACATTTTCCAAACCATTATGTTTTTCAGGGAATTGAGAGAATTACTATTGCTACATCTAAAAACAATACCAGGCCATTAAGAATTTAAGAGAAAATATTGTATGAGTTAAGTACCCAGAATAGGCAAATTTATAGAGACAGCAAGTAGATTAAAGCCTAACAGGGGCTGGGAGAAAGGGAAGTAGGAACTTATTGCTTATGGTTACAGAGTTTATGTTTGACATGATGAAAAGTTTTGGAAATAGATGGGGTAAAAATTGCCCAACATTGTGTATGTAATTAATACCACTGAACTCTACACTTAGAAATAGTTAAAATATCAAATTTTATGTTTTATAAATATATATTTTACAATAATTTTAAAATATCAATAATGCAATATACCAAAAACCATTGAAAGGTGAATTGCGTGGTATGTGAATTATATTTCAATAATGCTGTTAAAAAATAATAAAGAAAGCTTCTGCTGAAAAAAAGAAAAGAACTTAAGTGAAAAGGAAGTGTCTACAGCACTGGAATCTTGGTACTACTTAATCTTTCAGGTAAATTTGAGGTTTACGAATGCTTTAAAAAGTGAATAAACTCTCAAATATTCTGAGTTTACAATGAACTTTCCAGTATATTTTAAGTAGTTACTTTTCTTATGCACATACCAAATGAGACACTGAGGCACTTACCAGCAAACTAACTCCATATTTCCATAAATGAGCCTAATATTACAAAGGTAGTTTAAAGTACTAGACTAAAGGAAATTAATACTGTGTACTAAAATAAAAGATTTGAATTAATTCAGTTAAACTTTATTGATACCCACTTCCATTAATTCTGTTTTTGCAACCATTTAGACTTACATGTTAGTTTCTAGAGGCACCAAAAAGGAAGAAAAAGTTGCAGAAATTCTTCACATTGATTCCAGGGCAATGATCTCAAATGGTGCAGTGGGAACCAGCAAATGTAAAGAGGTAAGGGAAGCAAATTGACTCACTGGGAACTTTATCAGGGAAGAGGCAGCCAGGCTTGAACAATGGTTCTGCTGTTGAAAAGCAGGAAAGTCTTACTGGCAACATCTTTCATTTTCCAACACGTTTTATCATATGCATACACCTACCTTGGCAATCCAAATGATGGGCTAAGGGTTAATCTGGATTTGGCTTTAGCATGGAAGTAATCAGGGTACGAAACTTCAATTCTTTTTATATTTTTGAATTTTAAGAGTTCTACAGTGGATAAGAGTAATTTTTTTGGAATTTATTGAAATCTCCATTATTAGAGATTAATTTCTTCTTGTTAAGGCCTTCTTTTCTCAATGTTATATCTAAGTAAAAATACTCTGGAATGTTTAACACATTGTTCTACCAACAGCCATTAAAATCTTGGACTAATTTATTCAATCAGCTCAAGTAGCAGATTCCTAATTTAGATAGACAGGGTAATGATTTTTAAACTAGGATGATGAATTGACTCCTAAATTCGTTTTCTAAAGGGGATTCCCTGGAATACTACTTTCTTAAGTTGCCATATGGAGAAAAAATGGTGCAAAGTTTTAAGAAGTTCAGGACATACTGCCTATGCCAAACCCTTTTAGAGATTCACCATGCCTATAAGAAAAGCAAAGTCTTTGAGAAACCTATTTAACTGTTTCTAGAAAGTCACAAATTTTTTCAGTTGTCCATTGTGACCTGTAATACCAATTAACATCCTGTAGCATTAATGCCCTGAGTAAAATTTGAGAACTAGATGTTTAGAAAATGAATCATTGGATATCTGTTGCCATGTAGCAAATTTTATTATTCCATAGTCTCCATGGGTCAGAAGTCTAGGCACAGCTTAGCTTAGCTGGGTTTACTGCTCAGGGTAAAAGGCTGAAGTCATAAAATCAGTGTGGACTGGTGCTTGGGTCAGATTGAAAATTCTGGATACTTTTCCAACCTCGAGTGGCTGTTGGCACAGTTCGTCTCCTTGCAGCTGTAGGACTCAAAGTGGTTTGCTTCTTCAAGACCAATAGGAGAGATTCTTGGCTACTTCAAATCTCTGACCTGTAGAACCTCTTTTAAAGGGCTCCCCTAGTTAGATCAGGCCCAACTAGAACAATCTCTCTTTTAATTAAATCAACCGGTTAGGAACCTTAATTACATCTGCAAAATCCCTTCACCTTTGTCTTATAACAAAATCAAATCACTGTAGTAACACCTGCTATATTCACAAGTCCCATCTGCACTCAAGGGCAGGGGCTTTATACAAAGGCTTGGGTACCAGTAGGAGGGAATCAGGGAGCCATCTGGGGACTCAATGAAGCATATTGAGGAACTTTAAGGGAAGGAATATACACAGTTTAGAGCTTGAAGCAGAGGACAAAATATCATAAAAGGACCTTAACCCCACAATTATCCAGTCTCCTAAAGAC
>RJWJ010033695.1:5652-17761 GCA_004363605.1 Indri indri | reverse complement strand
CAGCTCCTTTCATTATTTTTGCTATCATTGACTTAGGTTAAGTCACCAACCTTTTTTCCCTGACCCATTGTAGTAATCTTCTACTTTTCTTCCTTCCTCTCACCTTCAGTTAATTCTCCAGTCAGGAAGAACTTTCTAAAATAGAGATTTTATCATATATCTCAGTGAATAAAATCCTTTAATGTCTATCTCAATTCAGTTGGAAATAACTTCACTTTCCCTCTTTCCCTCATGTATTCTGTGTTCCAACCACACACACACACACACACACACACACACACACACAGTGTTTTCAACATTCTATGCTTTCTCTTTCCTCGGGACATGCTATTGCTTCATCTACCTGCAACATCATTGTGTCTATAGTTTACCTTGTGAACTATTTGTCCTTCAAATTTTAGCTCAAACATTATCTCTTCCGTGAAGACGTCCTATGCCCCACCGTGATGGGCTGAGTCATGTTCCCAAAAATTCATACGTTGAAGCCCTACCCCCTAATACCTCAGAAGGTGACTGCATTTGGAGATAGGATATTTGAAGAGGTGATTAAGTTAAAATCAGGCCATTAGGGTGGGCCCTGATCCAATCCGACTGCTACCCTTATGAGAAGAGATTAGGACACACAAAAACTCCAGGGACTTCCACATACAGAGGGAAGGCCATGTGAGGACATAGCAAGAAGGTGGCCATCTGCAAACCAAGGAGAGAGGCCTCAGAAGAAAGCAAACCTGCTGACACCTTGGTCTTAGGCTTCTATCCTCCAGAACTGTGAGCAAATAAATTTCTGTCGTTCAAGGCCCAAAGTCTGTGGTATTTTATTATGGCAGCCTGGGCAAACACACATCCACCACCTCCCAGCCAGAAAGTCAGATACTCTCCTTCCGCGCTTCCTCAGAGCTTTTTACGTAGCCCTATGGTAGCCTTATCACCTAATGTTGTCCTTGTTTTTCATGCCTATCCCTCCACTTTTACTGAAAAGTTAAGTTTCTTGAAAAAACATGATTTGAATGATGTCAGCTATTTCTCAAAATGAGAGACAAGAGGAAGATTATTTTTGAGAAGCTAATTGAAAGATTCATGGATTGCAGACCAGCCTGAACCCTAGGGTAACCCCGCAGAAATCCTAAAAGTCAGAAACTACAGTACTGATAACTTCCTCTTGGCATAAAAGGTGAGAGAGGGTATTATTCTTGCTGGGAGTAGAAACAAGGTAGTAAAACGGTAACAGCCTGTGTATGCTTATATTAGTGTTAAGCTTCAGGCTGACTTGGGCAATGAAAGAGTATACATAGATCTAACAATCTCTGAATGGGTCTTGCCCTGAAATCTTCATTCACTAGAGAAGTGTGTGTGTGAGTGTGTGTGTGTGTGTGTGTGTGTGTGTGTGTGTGTGTGTCTTAGAATAGTAAAAGCGGTATTTTAACATTGTGGTCAGGGTGTGTAGGTTCAATCCCTAGCTCCGCCATTTATTAGCTTAAAATTTCTAAGCCTCGATGTTGTCTTCTGTAACGTGAGAATGATGGTGTTTATTGCATCAACTCTGCAGAGTTGTTGTGAGGATTAAATGACATCAATGGTATAAAAGACTAACCCAGTAAGCATTCGATAAATGTCAGCTGTTCTTATTATTAAACTATTTGTACTTCATTCAGTTGAGAATATATAATGCTATGTACTACTTTAGAAGAGAAACCCCTACCTCCTTCAGTAAGTGGCAGGAAAAAAATCTAGCCACACACGAATGCCAGGTGACCCTATTATGTTTTCAAGTGCTCTGGGTCTACTTCCTAATGAATATGTTTCGTAGTCCATGATTTGAGTCTCTTTCAACTGGTTTTATTACCACTTAAGAGTCAGACAAAAATGCTATCCATTTACAGAAACTTTTGCTTCAGAATACTACAAGCCTGTCTAGATAAGAAGTATGTTCTAATGTAAGGATTTCTGTCCACTGGTGCTTTCTCAAGTAGGAGTCTAAGAATGCAACCAGTTCAGGGGTAATTGATAGGATTCTCACTCTGTGACCTATGTTCAGACTTGGAGGTGGCCTTTCCAGCACCTAATAGGTACTACAGAGACATGGCTTTCCTGGAGAGTCTCGGTGGCTCAAGTGATCATGGCAGTTGTGCCAACCATGGCAGTGCACCCGGGTCCAGCTCTTTTAAGTACTTAAACAGTAACTTGGAAGAATATACACCACTTGTTTTCCTTCCTGGATGACATTGTCCTGCTTTCAATTCTCCAAGCTAAAGGCACAGTGGTTGGTTGCCTGGGTGACAGCCTGTAAACTAAGCAGTCTTTTTGCAGCTAACTGAAGGGTTTGCACACGTAGAACCAGCTTTAATTATTTTTAAAAAACAAAAAAGTATTTGGGCTGTGCTACACTGGAAAATAATCAAAGAAAAAAATCTAAATCTATGCTGCTTTTAAATGGATCCCTAGTTGAAGTGTAGGTTGACAGCTGTCCCAGAAATCAGTGCCACGATGAGTTAGGATGATGTTGGCTGCTGTTTGGCTTGGTGTTTCTTCAACTCTGTACCAACTCCCCTGGCAAAACACACCACAGGTAAGCCAAATCTCCACTTTTCATCCCATTTTGGATAACACCGTATGTTGCAACTTTTTTTTTTCTCCCCAAATGATGTCCCAGAGGAGGAATACCAGGTAAACTGATAGAGGAAACTGTGTCCTAATCTCAAATAATTATATCCTTACAGTTGTACTAAATTATTTTTGACTTTTCAAATATTGTGACAATCCCTTCCAATACTTTATGCAACCACCTTTAGACCATAGGCTAAATTGGTAAGATAATAAAAGAACAAAAAGTATATAAAAACACTTGCTTCCATCGAAGCAGGGACAATCTTTAATTTTAGTTTAATCACCCAAATGTATGTAAACTTTACAGGGTATAAATCTTCTTGTAACCGCTCGTATTGTATACATGCATTCTTGGCCATGTCTTCTTAATATTAAAGTGATTGCCCATCGTTTTAAATCTTTATTACCTAAGATTCCAAATCAAATGTACGGGGATATAAAAGATTTTGACTTTACAAACAGATACAATTAAAAATAAAAAAGGCTGGGCTTCAACCAGAAATCCCTGTGGGATGAAACTTAAAAATCGTTGATCAAAACAATTCTAATGGAAAACTGAGAAAAGTTTTCTTATGAAGAAACTTAAAATAGAAATGTACAGATTGAAGGTCAGAAGAGAAAATGAAGCTCACGACTAAAAAGCAACGTGGGTCTGTCCGTGTTAAAAGAATGACCCACATATAGGGATACTTCTATATGTTCATTCAATCTTCGTGGTCTTCCTCCAGTCACTCCTGAGTATGTGAGACAATGAATGACCAAATAATGACCACGTTGCCCAGTATTGAAGTGATTTGATTTGATAACTTTGGGATTGTAGTTTGGTTAAATCTAAATTTTCATTTTTTATTTTAGATGGTAGATACTACTTGTGAAATACCCTCCATAAAGGTTACATGACAGAGTTAAACCACAACTCCACAGCATACTTTGCTAGGTAATAACCTTGGGAAAAATATATTTCAGTTTTTATTTCTACTTTACAAACAAGCTGGTGATACAAATATCTATTTCTTGCCTAGTTATTTGAATATCCAATTTTTGGCTTTATGGAAGGACAAATTTTAATTATGTATTGTTTCTGAAAGTTTTTCTTTTACCTGAAATGATATTACAAATACTGTTGCATTTTTAAAACAAGTATAGAAATCCAAGTTGCAAAGCAATTTGCTGGAACAGATATGTGAGGTATTAAAATTTTCTGTGGCCCGATTTTGAGTATATCCTCTGTTCCTTCTGCCCTTAGTAAAGTTCCAAGAACATTTCTTATTAAACGGTAATGATTAGGATAATGATGATTAAGTGACAGCAATCAACTAAATGTCTGCTTCTCTCAGAAGAGTTTAAAGAAAACAGGCACTGCTGGCGAGAATGTAAATTGATACAGCAATCTGGCAGTATTTAGTGAAATTAAATTCACTCGACCCATTCACCCCAGAAAAACTTCTGCACAGTGCATAACAAGGCCAAAACAAGGATATTCATCATGGCGATGTTTGTGGAGTGGGAAGTTGGAGGCAACTTAGTTGTCTGCCACCAAGGGAAAGAATAATGAAATACGGTGGATGCCTAATGTCCAGATGTATATACAATTGCAAGGATAAAGCTTAAAAGCAAAGTGTTAAGTTGAAAACTAAGTAACAAGGTCTATTGTACAATATCATTTGTGTGCATTAAAAACCTGCATGCACACACACATAACAGCACCATATGCGTTATAAAGGTATATACATATCTGAGAAAGCCTCTCACACACATTAGATTGGGTTCTTGTGAGGCAGAGTGGATCAGAGCTGAAGGGAAAAAATAAAATAAAACAAGAGAAAAGCCTGACATGGTCCAATGGTGCTAACGAGGAGTGTGATTAACTCATCCCTGTATACCTAAGGTTCAAACGTGGAAATGAAAACAGGCCTGTTCTACAAATGCTCCTGTAAATACTAGCTGCATTAAGTCTTTTCGGGCACTAGCACTCTCATCTCTCCAGTGTGAGAGCCCATGTTGCCAATATCTGTGCCTTGTTTTCATAATCTGTAAAATAGGGATAATAATACTGTTCTGATGGTGTTATTTGAAATTAACTACCTATAAAAGCATTTATTTTATTTAAAAAATTTTTATTTGTATATGTTTATGGGATACAAATGCTATTTTGCCACATTGATATATCAGTGTGGTTAAGTCAGGGCCTTCAGTGCATCTGTCACTGAAACAGTGCACGTTGTACCCACCAAGCAACCTCCCATCATCCACCCCCACATTTTCTTTATCCAGTCCTCCACTGATGGACACTCAGGTTGATTCCATATCTGTGCTATTGTGGATAGTGCTGTGATAAATACATGAGTGAAGGTACCATTTTTATATATTGATTTCTTTTCCTTTGGGTAGATACCCAGTAGTGGGATTGCTAGATTGTATGATAGTTCTATTTTTAGTTCTTTGAGAAATCTCCATACCGTTTTTCATTGAGGTTGCACTAATTTACCTTCCTACCAACAGTGTATGAGTGTTCCATTTTTTCTGCATATTTGCCAACATTTGTTATTTTTTTGTCTTTTTATTAATAGCCATTCTGATTTGCGTAATATGATACCACATTGTGGTTTTAATTTGCATTTCTCTGATGATTAGTGATGTTGAACATTTTTTCATATGCTTTTTTTGCCATTTGTTTGTCTTTTTTTTTTCTCGAGACACAGTCTCACTCTGTAGCCCAGCCTAGAGTGCTGTGGCGTCAGCCTAGCTCACAGCAACCTCAAACTCCTGGGCTGAAGCGATCCTCCCGTCTCAGCCTCCCGAGTAGCTGGGACTATAGTGTGCACCACCATGCCTGGCTAATTTTTTCTATTTTTAGTTGTCTGGCTAATTTCTTTTTAATTTTAGTAGAGACAGGGTCTCGCTCTTGCTGAGGCTGGTCTAGAACTCCTGACCTCAAGCGATCCTCCTGCCTCAGCCTCTGAGAGTGCTAGGAGTATATGCGTGAGGCACCATGCCCGGTCATGTTTGTCTTCTTTTGAAAAATGTCTATTTGTGTCCTTAGTCCACTTTTCAATGGAGTTATTTGTGGGTTTGTTGTTGTTGTTGTTGTTGTTGTAGAGTTGTTTGAGTTCCTTGTAAATTCTGGATGGATAGTTGGATGTACAGTTTGCAAATATTTTCTTCCATTCTTCAGGTTATCTGTTTGCCCTGTTGAGTATTTCTTTTGCTGTGCAGAAACTTTTTAGTTTAAGTCCCATTTGTCTATTTTTGTTTTTGTTGCCTGTGCTTTGGAGGTCTTAGTCATGAATTCTTTGTTTAAATCGATGTCCACAAGAGTTTTGCCTAGGTTTTCCTCTAGTATTTTTATAGTTTCAGGTCTTACATTCAAGTCTTTAATCCAGCTTAAGTTGATTTTTGTATATGGTGAGAGATAGGTGGGGTCCAGTTTCACAGCAATAGCAATCCATTTTTCCCAGCATCTTTTATTGAAAAAGAGGTCCTTTCCCTAGTGTATATTCTTGTTGATTTTGTCAAAGATCAGTTGGCTGTGAGTATGTGGCTTTATTTCTGGGTTCTCCATTTTGTTCCATTGATTTCTGTATTGATTTTTACACCCATATCATGCTGTTTTGGTCACTATAGCCTGGTAGTATAATTTAAAGACAGGCAATGAGATGCCTCCAGCTTTGTTCTTTTTGCTCAAGATTGCTTTGGCTATTCAGGCTCTTTTATGGTTCCATATGAATTTCAGGATTGTTTTGTCTAATTCTGTGGAAAATGACATTGGTATTTTGATAGCGATTGCATTGAACTTGTAGATTGCTTTGGTCCATAAAGTCATTTTAATGACATTAATTCTTCTGATCCATGAGCATGGGATGTTTTTCTATTTGTTTGTTTGTATCACTTATAATTTCTTTCATCAGTGTTTTGTAGTTTTCCTTGTAGAGATCTTTCACCTCCTTGGTTGAATACATTCCTAGGTATTTTATTTATCTATTTATTTTTTGTAGCTATTGTAAATGGGATTACCTTCTTGGTTTGGTTCTCAGCTAGATTGTTATTGGTGTCTAGAAACACTACTGATTTCTGTACACTGATTTTGTATCCTGAAACCTTACTGAATTCATTTATAAAATCTAAGAGTTTTTTGGTAGAGTCTTTAGGGTTTTCTAGATATAAGATTGTGTCATCAGCAAACAGGGATAATTTGACTTCCTTTTTTCCAATTTGAATGCCTTTTATTTTTTTCTCTTGCCTGATTGCTTTGGCAAGAACTTCGAGTACTATGTTGAATAAGAGTGGTGAAAGCGGGCATCCTTGTCTTGTTCTAGTTCTTGGGGGGAATGCTTTCAATTTTCCCCATTAAATATGATTTTGGCTATGCGTTTGTTGTATATGGCCTTTATTATTTTGAGGTATGTTCCTTCTATGCCTAGTTTGTTAAGGATTTTTATCATGAATGGATGCTGAATTTTATCAAGTGCTTTTTCTGCATCTAGATGATCATATGTTTTTTGCCCTTAATTCTGTTTATGTGATGCATCATATTTATTGATTTGCATATGTTGAAGTATACTTGCATCCCTGGTCTAAAACCCACTTGAATATGGTGTATTATCTTTTTGATGTGATGTTGGATTCGATTTGTCAGGATTTTGTTGAGGATTTTTGTTGTCTGTGTTCATCAAGCATATTGGTTCTTGTCTTTTTATGTTGGGTCCTTGTCTTGTTTTGGTATCAGGGTGATACTGGCCTGTAGAATAAGTTAGGGAAAACTCCCTCCTCCTCAATCTTTAGCAGTGGTTTCAGGAGGATTGGTATAAGTTCTTTGTATGTTTGGTAGAATTCAGCTGTGAATCCATCTGGTCCTGGGCTTTTTTTGTTGCGAGATTTTTTTTTACTGATTCAATCTCATTATTCATTATTGGTCTGTTTAGGAGTTCTATTTCTTCCTGGTTCAATCTTGGGAGATTGTGGTTTCCAGGAATTTATCCATTTCCTCTAGGTTTTCTAGTTCATGACCATATAGTTGTTCATAATAGTCCGTAATGATCTTTTGTATTTCTGTAGTATCAGTTGTAATGTCTCCTTTTTCGTTTCTAGTTGTGTTTATTTGGATCTTCTCTCTTCTTTTCTTGTTTAGTCTAGCTAGTGGTTTATCAATTTTGTTTATCTTTTTGATGAGCCATCTTTTTGTTTCATTGATCCTTTGTATTTTTCAATATCAAATGCATTTAGTTTAGTTCTTCTTGGATCTTTGTTATTTCTATTTTTGTCATAATTCAATTTTATTAATAGAAAATAAACACTTATTCCAGTTTCAAAGTTGTTATACTTGAAGATACTAATAAAAATGAATTTAAAATGATCACTTAATCCTAATTTAACTAAGACAATGAAATGTGGCTTTAAAAAAAGTACTCAGCACCATATGCTCATAGGTCTTTCATAATTTGTTCTTAAATTTTCTGGAACTTTCCTGTTGTAAAGTGCAGGAATTGCTGAGCCTCTCTGGGACAGCCAAGGGAAAGTTAAGCAATCATTGTAAGAGGAATCAGTGTAAATTCAACATGGTAACTTGGACTATACAATGATCCCCTCCTCTCCATTTTAGTTCAGGAGAGACATGCTTCTAAGCATAGAGGTATGAGGAGTCACACTGTTATTTGCTGTTAGAATTGGTCTTTCTAGCTAATAACAATAAATCTCTGGCACAGATGATATTGGTCCTTAATGTTGTGTGATTTTAGGAAATTCTGTAAATAGTTTGAATTTAGTTCAATACAAAAATTAAGCATGTTTAATAAGGTTCACTACTTTGGCAGAGTAAGAGTCTTATAAAATATATACTACATGTGTAGGTAAATTATAGTCTTAAACTATACTTAGAATACTGCATTTTTGGAACCAATATCCATTTTAACAAGTGTCTATAATTAGAAGCAGCTGATGAAACTAAATCCAAAGTTATAACAAGGGAGACTCACTCTCACTTGAAGCTGTGTTGCTTAGAGAACTTTAAAAAAGCATGTGCCCTTAAAGCCATTCAAGGAGAGGTAAGGAGCCCCCCGACCCCGCCTTCATTTTTTACTATAGGATTCCAATAGGGGCTGGGCCAGAAATGAGCACTTCTAAATATTTCAGAAAAGTCAAAAGAAGTGTTAAAAAGGCTTTTATGCAAAAGAATGTCTGCCTTTCTACATCAATGAGTGGTGGTGCTCATCAGAATTTCCTAATAATGCAAAGCAAGTCCATACACTTGATTGCATGTCGAAGGAATGAGAGGTGGACTATTATGTCAACCCTTAGTCGAAGCTCCTGCTGGCTTTTTCTATATACTGTTCACCAATGTGAATAAAGTGGACTTTTTTTTTTGAGAGAATAGCATTTGATAGCCAGGACCTCTTTTAGATATTTCTTTCTAAGAGGAATACACAGCAGATAAGGAAGTAAGGGAGGTAACAGAGGGAAGCTACTCTTTCCAGCTCAGAAGAAGTTAATGAAGGCCATACACGCATTCGAGAAGCCTATGGGATCCTCTAGCTGTGGATAGTGGCTAATGTGGTCATCCAGAATTGACACTGTGGACTGTAGCAGTATTTTTCTGCACAGCTCCAAAAAACTCTGGATGGGGATTTACAGGATCCATTGGCCCACAGATAAAATGAATGGAAATAGCTACAGAGGCAAGAGCTCCCACACAGCATCTTCCAAACTTCTTCTGATTGATGTATTGTAAGAGACTGTCGATGACTAAGTTCCCATCACTGTTGCAGATCCCGGCTCACATGTCCAATAGCTTGCTCTCAGAGGGCAGAGTGTATGGCCCAAAGACTGGGATGAGACCTTGAGAGAATACAAAGAAGTTCATCAGTTGTGTGAGGATGGATGACCGCATACTTCCATCTTTGAGTAGCTTTTAGAGAAGGAGAGGACAGTGAGTCTCAGGAAAAATACCTCCACTTGACAGACAGAGACTCTTTATAGTAAGCCAACCAGATCAACTCTGCTTGTACCCATAGAACGGTTCCTGAGCAACAATGTTTCCATAATCATGAGAAAAAAGGTTGACCTTGTGGTTTGGAGCTCCAAATGCCACAGAAGCACTTCTGCTGTGCTGGCTTGCTCAAATATGGAATAATGATGTGGCCTTAGTTTGTCACTGAAGCTAAAGCCTAAGAAATTAAGGGCAATCACTCAATGAAACCTCAAGATGAGACCTTCCCAAATCTCCTACCAATCATAGCTGGATGTTGAAAAGCTGTGTAAAAGCACAACTATCTCCGTACTTTCAATGACACCCACAGAGTCTTTGTAGAAGATGTGCAGTCCCTTCTAAGTGAAAAATTTGCCTGATAACTTCCATGAATGAAGGGCAGGGGAAAGCTGACAGGGTGGGCTTTGCAGGTATGCAGTAAGCAGGGGCACGGCTAACAGCCCCACCTGGACCCATCACTCCCTCAACTTGATTCAGGTAAGACCTGAGCTATAAGACTCCATGGTTGGGAGAACTGGTTGTGCATACCTGTTATTTCTTTCTTCTACTAACTTTGGTTTATTCCTGTTTTCCTCGTTCCTTAAGATGCGATGTTAGGTTGCTAATTTGTGATCTTTCTACTTCTTTGATGTAGGCATTTAATGCTATAAACTTCCCTCTTAGCACTGCTTTTGCTGTATCCTACAGGTTTTGGTATGTTGTGTTTTCATTTTCATTCATTTCAAAAAAAATTAGTTTCCATCTTAATTTCTTTTTTGACTCTGTGATTGTTCAGGAGCATGTTGTTTGATTTCCATGTGTTTGTACAGTTTCTTTCTTTCTTTTCTTTTTTTTTTTTTTTTTTGAGACAGAGTCTCACTGTTGCCCAGGCTAGAGTGCCGTGGCGTCAGCCTAGCTCACAGCAACCTCAAACTCCTGGGCTCCAGCCATCCTCCTGTCTCAGCCTCCCAAGCAGCTGGGACTACATGTGCGTGCCACCACATCCAGCTATTTTTTTCTATTTTTAGTAGAGACAGGGTCTCGCTCTTGCTTAGGCTGGTCTTGAACTCCTGAGCTCAAGCAATTCTCCCACCTCAGCCTCCCAGAGTGCTAGAATTACAGGCGTGAGCCACCATGCCTAGCCACAGTTTCTGAAGTTCCTCTTTGTATTGATTTCTAGCTTTATTGCATTGTGGTTTGAGAAGATATTTGATATGATTTCTATTTTTTGAACTTGTTAAGACTTGTTTTGTGGCCTAACATATGGTCTGTCCTCAAAAATGTTCCATGTGCTGATGAAAAGAATGTATATTCCGTAGTTGTTGGGTAGAATGTTCTGTAACTGTCTATTGAGTCCACTTGGTCTAAAGTCCAATTTAAGTCCAATATTTCTTTGTTGATTTTCTGTCTTGATGATCTGTCTAGTGCTGTCAGTGGGGAGTTGAAGTTCTTTGCTATTATTGTGTTGCTGTCTATCTCTTTCTGTAGGTCTAGTAGTATTTGTTTTGTGAATCTGGGTGCTCTGATGTTGGGTACATACATATTTAGGATTGTTATATCCTCTTGCTGAATTGATCCCTTTATCATTATATAATTACCTTTTCTTTTTTTTTTTTTCCTTTTTTGATTTAAAATCTGTTATATATGATGTAAGTATAGCTACTTCTGCTCATTTTTGGTTTTCATTTGCATGGAATATCTTTTTCCACCACTTTACTTTCAGTGTATATGTGGCTTTATGGGTATGTGAGCTTCTTATAAGCAGCATATAATTGAATCATGTTTTTAGTAATAAAAATCTATTCTGCCAATCTATATCTTTTTAAGTGGAGCATTTAATTCCTTTACATTCAAGGTCAACTATTGATATGTGAGGCTTTATTCCTGCCATATTGTTAATTGTTTTCTACTTGTTTTATAAATTCCTTGTTTATTTCTTTTTCTCTTTTTGTCTTTGTAGTTTGATGAAATTTTGTCATATTGCCATTTGATTCCTTTCTCTCCCTCCTTTGTGTGACTGTTTTATAAGACCTGTAAATTTTATATTTTCATGTGTTTTCATAATGGCAAATATCAACCTTTTGTTTCCCCTTTAAGGAATTTTAAGACTTCTTTGTTTAAGACCCCTTTTAGCATTTCCTGTAGGGCTGGTTTAGAGGTAATGAATTCCCTCAGTAATTGCTTGTCTGGGAAAGACTTCATTTCTTCTTCAATGATGAAACTTATTCTGTCAGGATATAAAATTCTTGGCTGGTATTATTTTTCTTTCAGCACTTTGAAAATGCCATCCCATTCTCTTTTGGCCTGTAAGGTTTCTTCTGAGAAAGAAGAAGTCTGCTGTTAGTCTAATGGAGTTTCATTTATAGGTGACTCATTACTTTTCTCTTCCTAATTTTACAGTTTTCTCTTTCACTTTGATTTTAGACATTCTGAATGTAATATGTCGTGGTGAAGTCCTTGTTGCAACGTGTTTGCCTGGGATTGCTGGGCCTCCAGTATCTGGATGTCTAACTCTTTTGCTATACTTGGGAAGTTTTCATTGAT
>RJWJ010033694.1:0-17732 GCA_004363605.1 Indri indri | reverse complement strand
ACACACACCATTAACCTCTTTTTCATTAATCTTGTTTATAAGAATTATTTGTTCAGAAGCTTTTTGCTATCTCAACTTTTAAATCTTAACTTTGCATGGTTCTTCCTTTGAAGCTCAGCTGTGCTCCCCTCTGGATTCGGGTGTGTCCAGACACATCTGTAAGGCTGGTGGAGTGTTCTCCTAGAAACAGGGACTGAGGAATCCCTCTGGGAAAGACCTAGCCCTAAGGGAAAAAAGAATTCAAGTGCCCAACTCTGATCCAAGGATAAAACTAGGGTCCCTTTACCAGAAAGACTGAAAGGCCTAAGGGAAGGGGAAGGGACATGGGGATTGAGGATGAGTCAGATACAGAGCTGATTTGGGGGCTTAAGGAGAGCAGAACTCCAGCTGTTTCAAGAGCGAGCACCACATCTGTTGAGGATGGTGAGGTACGGGTCTGGGTTATTAAAGGCCTCTAAGTTATTCTACCTAACCATTTTACTGATCTAACATAGGACTGCACATTATTGTTTATCCCCCTTTATTTGTGGGTTGTGAATTTCTAATAAGAGAAAAAACTATTGCCCCCACCCCCGTCTTGGGTAGGATTGAGCCTTCCGACAGCAGAAACTGAATGAGGCTGATACAGGTGGATTCCACAACTAGGGACCCAAGTTGATCACTTGGGTGGATGGGGAAGGAAACAGAAAAACGCCAAAGAGGATATTTTTCTTGGAGCAGAAAAAACTTGCCATTTTCCCTGTTTCATGTTTTCCTACTCTTTAAAACTAATGAGATATGAACCATCTACATTTTGTGATATTATTTGATGTGAACACTGTGTTTTTAAAGGCTAATTCACATTTTTGAGGTAGAATATTGAATAAAATTTGCTTACTAAATGTTTAAGAAGGCAAAAAATTTAATTTAAACAACCTTTAGCTTCAATGAAATAAAATACATGCCGAAGCCACCAAAATGTATACTAAGTATAGTGAAGTTTTCTAAGTAATCTCAAAGTGTTGCAAAAAGCACATGACTTATTGCAAATATTGCTCCAATTCACGCATTCTAGTCCCCTCAGACTGATCAATCAGCTTATCAACTTCCTATCACTCACTTTGCAATCTCAGGGAAAGACAATTTCCCCAGAAACAATGAAAAAGAATATGTGTGTATGTTATACATCTATATATTTCATATATAGATTGCCGTCTAAACCTCTTGAGAAGTGCTTGCTAGAAAAATCTTTTCAGGAACCAGGTCATTTCCTTCTTTAAGTTGTTTGAAGAATGTTATCCCTAGATTTCAAATCTCACAAAATATATTTCCCTTGTTACACAGCAAGTACTTTGTTTCCCAATGTTTCTGTGAAGCTGTTATGAGTCTGACATAAGATACATGTGAAATGTTCAGATGTTTGGCAGAAGTAATGTAACTATCATGATTGAAGCCAGCCAAGAAACTCATTTTTCAGGTCTCTTCAGTCCCCTCTATGAAACATTTTGGCTTACACCATCAATTTAGAATTATACAGCTTCACACTGAATTTCACAAAGGGTCACCAAGTTCATGATTAGGTTCAGAAAGAATTCTTTGCAATTTTTCTTCACTAGAAATAAAGTTTACATGTGTCTTTTCTAGGTACATTTTTCCAAACTATCAGAATTAGAGGGAAAACTTTTGTGGGTTAGCACTTTCCATAAAACAAATATTTGTTGAATGAATGAATAAGAAATATTACTAGATGCGTAGAGGTGGATTTACTGTGAAGCTAATGAATGAGCCTTAGCAATATACTGGTATGGTCATACGTTTATGAACAATTTACAAATTGCACATTCTAAGAGGAATTGTTTAAAACACAATTTCCACTTCTCTCTTCTCTGATTTCTCCTTCATCACCCTTTTTGTCAGTGGCACTGGAGTGGCTGTGAGCATTTTTGAAATCTAAGAGGTAATGGAATTCCAGACACATTTAGTTTGGGGTTGGTGGCATATTTATGTGGTTTTCAGTCACTTCTGGGTATAGATAAGTTATTGCTAGTTATCAGTATAGGAATGGCCCCTGTGCCCACTCACCCTGCATTGTGTCAGAAAAATGAGGTGCCAGAGATCTCATGATATCATGTAAGCTCCCAACAGTACTTAGTGTGGGTAGCAGAGAAGACACAATATTTGAAAAGTAAAAGCTAGACAGTAACTTGGGGAGAATTTATTCCAAACACCATGTTATGTAAACTAATTTTATGTAGAGTATTTGATTCTCATTGATGCCTGTTCAGAATGACTCTCTCATCAGTAACATACTTGGTAATGGAATCTATAATTATAAATGTGCCATACTTTCACATTTCTAAATGAGAATTTCATAAAATAGAATTATAAGAATTCATAAAAGCACAGATACTTAGCATTATTATAAAATGTAAGCATATCTTTAATAGCTCATATATGACAGAAATGTGATAGAGGTATTCCCAAATTTGGCAAATTCTTAAAATGTCATATGACATTCCCAATAATTAGTTACAATTCTGAATGAAACTGTTATAAGCTATCAATAATGAAATCAAATTTTAATCTTCTAGGCTAGACAAAAGACTAAAGTATATTTTTGTTATTTCTTTAGAAAATCTTTATTCTGTGAAGAGTTAATCAAAGAATATGTAGCCAGAAAATGTAGGGAAAAAGATGCCCGAGAGGTGCACAGTGCAGTTAGTTAATCAATAAACATATTGTCTTGTTTTTTTTTTTGTATTTTGTAATGTTTGTAATATTGTCAAATTTTAAATACCTGTAATCGTGGTGGTCTTATTTCTCATTTTAAATAAATGCTAGCTTTTAGCCTAACTTTGTATTTTTTATTAAGGAGGATATCCAAATTCTGTAAGATTTAGGTGCCCCAAAAACTGATATGCCCCTGTAGAAGCAAATTATCACAATGTTTTTATGGATGAACTTTAAGGAGGTATAATTTACATATGATACAATGCATATATTTTATGTGTAGAGTTTGATAATGTTTGACAAATGCATACACCCATGTGGTCACCACCACAATCAAGATATAAAATATTCTAATCACTTCAAATGGTTCCCTTGAGGTCTCTCCCACTCCATACCCACTCCTCATCCCTGGCTCTAGGCAACCACTGATCTGCTTTCTGTCACTTCACTGTAGATTAGAGTTGTCTTTCCTAACATTTCATGTAAATTGAATCATATATACATACTCTTTTGTGTCTGGCTTCCTTTGCTCAGCTTAATGTTTTGAAATTCATTCATGATGTTACTAGTATCAACATATAATTCCTTTCTATTGCTGAATAGCATTTCTTGAGAGACATTTGGATTATGCCCAGTTTTGCTTATTATGAATAAAGTGCTATTTATGTACATGTCTTTATATGGACATAAGTTTTTATTTCTCCTGGGAAAATACCTAGAAGTGAAATTTCTGGGTCCTATGATCAGAATATACTTATGAAATTTTAACTTTCAATTATTTTGTGGCACTCTTTAAGATCTAGGTCAATTAATTTACTAGTTCCTTAAATATTTATAGAATGCACCATGCAAGATACCAGGAAATCATGGGTAAATATGAACTCTACCCTAAAGCACACAGAAAACAAAAAAGCAAAAATTCAAAGGTAGAATTAATTCTCAGGATTGGTGGTCAGGAAAGGCTTAAGCTGAGTCTTAAAGGAAATATGTTGTTATGCAGGTATTGGGTAAGGACATAGCGGTCAGAGGAATTTTCACGTGCAAAAGCATGAAGGTATGAAAAGCAAGGTATATTTGGGAAAGTGCCAGGTGTTTGGAATTTCAAGGAAAGTGAGAGTATTAGATAAAGATAGAGCAGGAAGCTGAACAGATCAAGAGGTCCCCCCAATGCTACGATGATGTGTTCTTTCCTTGGTGAGGCCTCACCTGACCCCTGGTACAGCTAATCAAAACATCCTGTGCTTGCAACACATCTGGTTCATATTTCTCTTCAACATATTGTGTAATCTTTATGTATCTGTCTCCTGTACTCTGAGTTCCTATCTTCAGTGCTCACTATGCTTGGCACTTTTTAGGGCATTAGGAAATTAGAGTTTATGCAAGAATGAATGAACAAATGAGAATGAATGGAATGACCTACATTCCCTGCCACTGAACAGATTCAGAAAAAATTTTTACCAAAGACCCATGAGACACCTTTTGTGAAGGCACATTAGAAATACATATTTATTTCTCTACTGAAGCAAGGTCATGCGTATAATCTTCTTATGAGCTTGACTTATTAATTTCAATTGTCTTTATGATCAATACTGATTTCATGACCTCATTGTCTCTGGAGTAATCTGCATGGATGGCTGAGGTAGTTGAGATGAATGGATCAACTGTGCTGCGGTTTTCTTAATTTTGTGGTAAAATTGGCCTTAAAATTGTAGTGCTGAAAAAAATGTCTTATTTAAGAGAAGCTAGAAATCTTTATATATTATGAGCTATCCATTTTGGGATATAAATTGATGCTGTATTTTCTAATGAGTGTTTTCATTTGTGCCAGAGCTCGTAAAATTCTATTATCTTCATGATCTTCATTTATGCAGGTTTAAATAGGCCAAGAGCCCACCTTTATTTATGAAAAGTGTATGTTTTGGCAATTCGTGGTAATAATAAATAGTGTTTATTTCAGTGTTCATTCAGTTTAGTAACAGTAAAATAAATACACAATGGGAGAGGAAGGAAGTCTGCAAAATAAGAAAAACAGTTTAGATAGAGAACAGAACCAATTAGGAAGGAGACTGGGATGTTCTGAATTATTAATGAATTAAAATTGAAGTGATTATATCATTAGCCTCCTAAAACAGGTACTTTTGAGAATGAAAGAGGCATGGCATATAGTTCTGTCAGGTTACAGGTGGTATGTGAGCTTTCCCAGGCAGACAGAGGATGATCACCCAAATTAAAACACTCTTTCCAAATTCTTTTGTTTCAGATTATTGTCCCTTCTTATCACTGCCATCTAAAGTGCTAATTACTAGGTCTTGGAATATCTATAGCCCTTTGACTTTTTTTGTTAAGCTCCCCACAGACACATTTCTTAGTGGACTGGCCACTGTAATCCAAAAAGGGAGAAATTATTTTTTCAAATTGCTATGGAAATATTAAGGACTATATGTGGTGATAGGAATATTAACTTGCTTGACTGTAGTAATTACTTCTCTCTATATATGTATATCAAGATAAGTATATCAAAATATCATGTTGTGCAACTTAATATATATAATGAAAAATAAAAGTAATAGAAAAGAAAAGAATAGTGCTGACCTCAGGGGACAGTTGACATGAAAGTGAGGATAAGAGTTAGTGGATGGTTGGAAGTTTTTCCATCAAATTATACCCTTTTTTTTGACTCAGAAGAAAGGGCATCACAATCTTTTTCAGGTGTGCAAAATCTTTAACCTTTAATTCTGTGCACACTGTGACTCACAGTTGCTCTGCTGGCTGCTGGGAATGCAATTGTGAACCAGATACAGTCATTGACCCTGTAGGACAAATAGTGAAGATAAATAGCAAAGTGAATATTAGTGTGAAAAACTTTTTGGTGGGATTCTGAAAGGAATGAAGTTCAAAAAATAGTTTTAACAGTTTCCACATGACTGAATTAAGTATACATCCTCCAAAGGGTGATTTGAAAAGACAAGGCCTATTTAAATGTATATATTCTTTTTTGCTGGTTGTTTTACTTAATTAACAATGTTCTTTCTTCCTAATTTCCAAGCATAAGTAAGCTTGTTTTGGGAAAATTCTTTGATATTCCTCAGAGTTTTTCTGTGTTTGAACTCAATTTGTAATCTTGTTCTTGCTTTTAAAGTATTTAAAAAATGTTTTACGTCTCTTTTTAAAAAGCAATTTGAGTTTTATTGATCTGCAGAGCTTGAGTTTAGAATGCACAGATAGGCACTTAAATGGATTTTGGCAATGAGTGTTTCAAAATTAGATAGCTTGAAAGTTACTAAAGAGAAAATTAAGCTTTAGAATACATCCGCTGTGAGATTAAGAGGGCAATTGTAATATTTTGGGTTAGTATATTTAGCGAGAATGTAATTTTTGTGTTGTTCTTTTACCTTGTTCACTTTTGTATAAAGATTAAAGCATATTGACCTTTTTATTCATTTAACACACATTTATAGAGAACTACTGTATTGGTAGATGAGGAAGATATGAAAATAAATAAGACAGGATCCTCCCTTTGTGGGGCTTACATCCCATTGGAGAAGAGATGTGCAAACAAATACATGTTGTACAGCACCTTACTAGCCAGTATAATGGTTAAAAGGAAGGCTCTAGTGTCTTTAAATCCCAAGGTAGAGCATTAGTTTGCCAAATCATGTAACCCTGAATAATTCATTTAACCTCTTCTTATTTCAGTTATCTGTAGACTGTGTGTTTTACTAGTACCTACTTCATGGGGTGAGAATTAAATGAATCACGAAAGGTGCCTAGCCCAATATGTGGTACCCTAAAATGCTCAGTGAACACTAGGGATTATATCATCACTGTGTATGTTAAGTTTCATAGGAGGGAGTGGTCAATTGTACCTGAAAGGTAGCTTTAAGAAATAGTTCACAAAAAATGGAGAAAATAATTTTTATTGTCCTGAATCTATTAATGACTACCATTGCTCTTTGGGCCAAATATTTATGAAACCACATGATGATGCTATTAAGCACTCTTTTTGGAGAATTCTGAAATATGAAACTGTCACCTAAACTATCTCTGATCTTCTGCAAGTGGTTATACCACTTTCTTTGGTGGTAACTTCTTGCTAGGTATACTGCTTTTCCTCAGGTACCCAGTGATTCCTCACAAATGAATAGCAAAGAACACAACCTTTGACCTTCTTTGGAAAGAGGGTGCAAACAAAGAAAAAGAGGGGCGAAGTGATTGGGGCATCTTACTAATGGCAGGAGTGAAATTTTAGAGCGTACAGGTCATTTGCCTGTTTGATCTGACATACATTTCCTGCCTTTTCACTGTTTTGTTCTCACCACAGCAAACTGCATTTCTTGCACTTCTTTGTACTGCCTTTCAGTTAGGCTTTCCACTGGGAAGCACTGGTGTAGATGGGTAAATGTATAGGCAATTATAGCAGAGAATGGTATTCACTATTCCAGGGATAAGCACAGAGGGGATGGAAGGAAGGGAGGGTATTTTTCTCCTTTCTTTGCTGTAGGCATCCCTGGCAGTGACTGCAACTCCTATGTGGTTCCAGCTCCCTCTAGTCAGCCTTTTCCTCTCAATTCTCAGCTCCTGATAGAATCCAGCTTCCACCAGTGGCCCAGCTTTGGAGGTTGAGTAACTTCTCCGCCTTTCTTGTCCTTCTGGTCCTAGCAGACGTTAGGGGTGTTAATGTCTTCCTATAGTCCGTGTAATCACTGATCGCAGAGTTGCCTCACCTTCTAGCTGTTCTTACATCAGTTCAAACATCTTTGTAATTAATTTCTCTTACTAAGTTGTCTCTATTAAATTACCTGGTGTGGTAATTTTATTTTCTTGGCTTGGCACTGACCAATACAGAGCAAACGACGGATGGTTTACTGTTCTTGCTGACCCTTAACTGAGAGTTTCTGTGACTGATCAGTATCTGCAAGAAAAACATCAACATGGTGTGATATTTTTTAAAACTGCTGAGAACATTCATCAACTTGCAAAGTTTTGGGAAGTCTTCATTTATTACTACCATAGGTATAACTGATGGAAAGATACAGTTTCTTGACAAGTATCGTTTATAATACATAGATACTTTCAAAGCAATTAGGGAAGCAAGGTGGTATATGTTTTCAATGGTATTTGTAGTATCAGAGTGGTTGGAATATAATTAAGGATGCTTCCACATAATTGAATGAGTTTGAACAAGTTACTTCACAACACTTTTCTCCTTTTTTGTTTTATAAAATGAGAGTGCCAATGGGTATCTTGTCTCTTTGTACTTCCCTCAGTGCCTGTTATAGTGCTTTAAAAACATTTTTGATAAACAGAAATCAGGATCATTCATCTGGATAAGTGCTGATTTTTTAACTTGTTTTCTTTTATTAAACAATTTTTTTTGGATTTTTTGTTTTTAATTATTGTGGGTACATAATAGTTGCATATATTTATAGGGTACATGTGATGTTTTGATACAGGTATACAACATGAATTAATCAAATCAGGGTAATTGGAGTATCCATTACCTCAGGCATTTAACATTTCTTTGTGTTAGGAATATTCCAATTCCACTCTTTTAGTTATTTTAAAGTATACTCTAACTTATTGTTGATTACACTCACTTTGTTGTGCTATCAAATATTGTTCATTCTATCTAACTAACTATATTTTTTCAACCATTTACCATCCCTGCTTTATCTTCCCCTCCCTACAACCCTTTCTAGCCTCTGGTAACCACCATTCTACTCTCAATCTCCATGAGATTAATGGTTTTTAATATTTATCTCCCACATATGAGTGAGAACATGTGAGCTTTATCTTCCTGTACTTGGCTTATTTCACTCAACATAATGTTCTCCATCCACATTGTTGCAAATGACAGGATTTCATTCTTTTTGTGGCGATATAATATTCCATTGTGTATGTGTATATATACCACAATTTCTTTATCCATTTATCTGTTGATGGACACTTAGGTTGATTCTGTATCCTGGCTATTGCAACTAGTGTTACAATAAACATGGGAGTGCAGATATCTTTTTGATACACTGAATTCCCATCCTTTGAATATATACCCAGCAGTGAGATTGCTGGGTCACATAGTCATTCTATTTTTAGTTTTTTGAGGAACCTGCATACTGTTTTCCAAAGTGATTGCACTAATTTACATTCCCACTAATGGTGTACAAGGGTTCCCCTTTCTCTACATCCTTGCCAACATGCATTATTGCCTGTGATTTTGATAAAAACCATTTTAACTAGGGTAAGATGATATCTCATTGTAGTTTTCATTTGCATTTCTCTGGTGACTAATGATATTGAGAATTTTTTCATATGCCTGTTAGCCATTTGTATGTCTTCTTTTGAGAAATGTCCATTTAGATCCTTTGCCCATTTTTTTTTTGGATTATTTGATTTTTTCCTATTGAGTTGTTGGAGCTCCTTATATATTCTAGTTATTAACCACTTCTCAGATGGGTAGTTTGCAAATGTTTTCTCCCATTCTGTGGTTGTCTATTTACTTTGTGGGTTGTTTCCTTTGCTGCATAGAAGCTTTTTAGCTTAATGTGATATGTCCAATTTTGCTTTGGCTGCCTATGCTTTGGGGGTGTTACTCAAGAAATCCTTCCAAGACCAATGCCCTGAAGTATTTCCCCAATATTTTCTTCTAATATTTTCATAGATTCAGGTCTTAGATTTAAGTTCTTAATACATTTTGATTTGGTTTTTTTTATATGGTGAGAGAAAATGGTCTAGTTTCATCTTTCTGCATATGGACTTGCTTTCTTTTACCTGTTTTTTTCTTCACCAGGTAGGAGGGAAGAAGTCAGGTAGGTGTAAAGATGAGTGAATTATGTAGTAAGGAGGGAAAAACTCAGTGCTCAGGGTACTCAGTGCATTTGCTGGTTGTCTTATTTTAATTTTATTAACATGCACATCATTGTTACTTTTCTTATAGCTACTACAGTAGCCCAGTAAATATTTCAACTGTTGTGGTGGTTTCATATATTTCATTCATTCCTCCAGGGTCTAGACCCTAAATGGCTATGCAGACTTTCACTTCCCCATCCCCATCCCATGTTCCACTCATGCCAATTTCTTTTTTATTTTCTAAACACTCCATATGATTTCACTTTTCTTTGATTTCACCTGGGCAGTCCCTCATCTTCATTAAGTGCCATCTTCTTTATGACACCTTCTCAAATATTCCCTAATAAAAATTAATTGCTTTTTTGTTTGTACCTCTTTAAGTACTTATCATACCGAAATGCAATGATTGTGTGTCTGATTTCCTGCTAGATTTTGAGCATTTTGAGAGTAGGAGCCACTTTTTCACTTTTTAAATCTTTAATAAATAGCGCATTGTCTGTCATGTGGTACATGTTCAATGAATGAATATTGAAGCGTTCTATCTCTGATAGTTTATAATTATATTTGATAATTTATAATTTTGCCTCATCTATTAGATTGTAAGCTCTTTGGGGTTAGGGGTCAAGGAAAAGTGATTCTTTCATTTTATTCTGTTTCAGCTCTTTGCTTTGTTACCACACCCTATTTCCTTTATATTATCTGGTAATATTAGGAATTCAGTGAACTTTGGTTGAATTTGGGCACACTTGACAGCTTAATCCCGGTGGCAAGTTTCAGAAAATCATCCAGTACATTGTTTAACTCCTGGAATTCAAAACTATTTTTGAGCAGATGTTTCAGAAAGACTTATAAGTTACAAAACTGTACCAAACAATGATGGTTTTAACTTTATACACAAAATAATCTGGATATACAAAAAATAAAATGAGGGCTTATATTTGTATTAGCCTCAGACCAGATAACATTGTGAAGTTTATTTTTAGGTTATTTATCATTTTAGCACCACATAGACATGTATACATGACACAATTCTCAATTATGGAGCTTAAGGAGAAGCTTAAATAAGCATCCAAATTCGTTGACTACATATGTGTACAATTTTATACATGTGAGGTACTGTATTGGTGGAGATCCTGGAAGAAAACAAGATTGCACATTCAAACTGGGTAATTTGAGCAGAGTTTAACAAATGGACTACTTGCAAAGTTGTGACCGGGGTTAAAGAAACCAACAAAGGAGAGTGCAGTGCCCTAGGCCTAGTAACTATGGGAGTGTTTACTAAGGAGATAGAACAATGGCCAGAATATGGAAAGAAACCTGTATGAAAAGCATCACCTGAGAGAAACTGTGGGCTTTGGTGGAGCCTCAACTAATCCATGGCTATGTGGTAGGAAGTGAGTCAAATATCCTAATCTTATTCTCCTTCTACCCTCTGATTTGCTACAACCTCGCATTGGATGAACCCAGCTGAGAGCCAGAAGGCATGAAGACTATTTGACATAGCTTCTCAGGTCATAGAACATAGTGTCCAAGGACAGAGAGCAAATAGTAGATAGCTAGTATAGATACTGATTCTGGGGACCAGATCCAAGAGAGTGTTCCTTAGCTATATATTTGAACTTTTTTCCCCAAATAAGAACAGGTGTTTGAAAAGACAGCATAGCTTTTTACTTAGAAGACTCAGGTACTAATTGTCATAGGATTTTCACAGGTATCTAGTCTCTTGATGAGTTATAGCTGGATATGATGTTAATTCCCTGTCAACAATTTTTAAGGAGATTCTACTCATTGTGGAAATGAATGCTTCTGATCCCCAAAACATCACCTTTCTCCTTTAATCAGGGTTAGCTCACATAATGCAACCTATTTGCCATTTCTTGTTTATATTTTAAGTTTTATGGGAAAGCAGAAAAAAAGCTAGAGTAATTGGGATTTGGAACTAGAGGTAGATCTTGAAGATGACCTCTATCCTTTGTGGTTCACAGGTGTGTGTGTGTGTGTGTGTGTGTGTGTGTGTGTGTGTGTGTGTGTGCTGGCTTTTCCACTATAGCTTCCCAATGCCACTAACTTTGATTTGTAAGAGGGTTTGGATAATTAGACCAGTTACATAATACCTTTACTTTCTCCTTTTAGTTCCAACTCCAACTTTTTGTGGGATAATTTATTTTCTGTCCCTTTAATCATTTTGCCTGTTCTTCTTTGGACTATTTCCAGTTTCTCCACATTCTTTTAAATAAAGCTTAACTATTATAAAGAGCTATTCCGGGAAATCATTACTTAAAGAAAAATTGTTAAAGCATTTAAAAGTTTAAAAATGGCTACATACATGTTAAAAAATGAAATGTCCCTGTCTAATAATGCTGATAGTAGAATTGTAGTAAATTAAATCACATCAGGTCAGAGCATAAAACCTTGAATGAGAGTCAAGCATATCAGGACCTGAGAAAGAAACCCTTTGTTAACAAAAAGTGATTGCAAAGAGCCAAAAATAAAGCTCTAAGGTGAGAGAACTTTTCCTTGTATCAGTCGCTAAAAATTCTCTTCCAAGATGAGGATCTAACTGAGACTTTCTAAAGTGTACACAGAGCTCAAAGGAGCCCAGACACTTAATTACATTAGAAAAAAGGAGAATTTATGATTCTACCTAGAAAAAGTTTACGTTACTGTTTATTGAAAGAAAGTAAGCTAACAAGTTATCAAAGTATTTCACATGGCAAACAATATCCTAATTGCCTTATGTACTTTATTCTATCTTTAAGATCAATCAATCATGAGAGGTAGAATATTATTATATCCTTTTTACTAGTTACAGCATTGGATTAGATTTGAATCCAACTTGGCCTGGACCTAAAGCCTGTCTGTTTCCCACTACACGATGGTATAGGTAATTTTCTAGTAAAAAATTTGTATATCAGGAAAGTCTTACATTTTAATCTGTAGAGTATATTTGTCTGTTTTGTAGGTGAAAGTTTTAGACAATCTGTTTGTGAATTTGTGAGTTTAGGATGCTTCATAACTGAAGAAACTTTTCTTCAAAGATCATTACTTGATCCGTTGATTAAATGACATTAAGTATATCTCTTTATAGAGAAGCAGAGGTGTAAGAGTATGTTTTTTGATGAGAAAAGCTTGAGAAATTTCTGATACATAAGAATGGGAAGATATAGAGATAGAAAATTTCTAATTTTGCATAAGTGAGTTGATAAACTATATTTGATGGTCGACATAATATTTGCATATATTTTATCCCAGTTTTTCCTCAGATGTAATTAAGTGTACCTAGAATCTTCAAAACAGATAGACTGATGTGAAGAGTTTCTCATTTTTGGGTTTGGGCAAACTGGATTTTAATCAGGTAATGCCTTCTGCCTTCTTGGCTATGTATTAGTAAAGAATTCATAACGTGCCTTTCTTTGATGCCAACTTCATATTTTTATGAGTTTTGAATACTGTGTATAAATCTTCTGTTTTATCAAATGTGGTTGATAGACCTGCTTAAAACATTTTTGACTTTTTCTGTCACTCTGATTCTCGGCAACACCAGAGTCCAGTGATTAGCATTTATTGAGTACTTACGGAATGCCTGGTGTCTTGCTAAGCACATTTTTATATTCTCTCAGTATTCACTCAGGTGTATAGGCTGAAAAAGGTGTTTCCTGACTTAAATGAGTTTTTATATAATTTTAAATGAATTAATTCATTATCAAATTTCTAAAACAAAAGTTTTGAAGCACCAACCATACACTAGGAACCATGCTGGATTCAGAGGTGATGTCTGCCAGCAAAGGTTTATTGTATAATGTAAGAAAAACATATATACACCCATGTTCTGAGAGAAGTTTAACCTGAAGAGAGAACACCAAAAGGATCTTGGGAAACAGTATTAAGGTTGTATCTGGAGTTGTAAGGTAGATGCCTTGGAACTTATAATTGAATGTAGGAGGTTTCTAAGAAAAAAATTGGGAAATTTTGGATACATACATGCAGGATTTTTGAATAATCTAAGTTTTAGTAATATTTTATCATTCATGTAATATATAATGTCCATATCACAATAATTGAAATATCTGTCACCTTATTAAATGTTTATCTTTTCCTTGTGCTTAGAACATTTGAATTATTCTCTACTATTTTGAAATATACAATAGATCATTGTTTACTATAGTCATTTCATAATTTATTGAACACTATGTCTTATTTCTTCTATCTACCTGTATTTTTGCATTCATTAAATCAACTTTCATCCCTCTCACCCCCAAGATTCCTGGGCTCCAGTAACTACCAGTCTACTCTCTGTCTTCATGGGATCCACTTTCTCAGTTCCCACATAGGAGTGAGAACACACTTCCTATGTATTTTGCATGTATGTATCCATCTATCTATCTACTTATTTTGGTGTTTGAGAATTTCTTTTATGTTTTTTGCTAGTTCAATTCTATATTTACAAGTATTTTTAATCAGATTTTATTCAAAATTTATACTTTTTTTGTACTGAGAGTATAATTTAAAAAGCAAAAATAAAAATATTAATATAACTAGATAACTATAACTGCCCAGTTCAGGAAATTTAAACACAATTCTGAACAACTCATGAGTCAAAAAAGAAAAAATAAAAATTAAAAAATATTTCTAACTAAAAAATAATGAAAATATTACATGTCCCTATTAAATATTCAGGAAATATTTGCTTGAATACCTGTAAAAATAGCTTAGTATTATTTTTCTGGTAATTTCAGATTTTTTCATGATAAAATAATAACGACAGAAAAGTCCTTTAATTTTTTTAATTTAACACGTCTAGCCACTTGTGACAAAATCACCAAAAATTCTTTACGTAAAAACATACAACTTAGGAAGAATAGAAAAGATATATGCAAGACAAAATTTTATCAAGAATCACATACTCATAACAGGAGAATGTTCAAGACTATAGCATAGTTGTATGCTGCCCAGCTGCAGATACTCAACTGTGCTACACTGACGCTTCTTCAATGCAGTGCTCCAGCTCTGCTAAGACAGTCAATTGAAACAACATGTATGCAGTGCAGGACTCGGAGTAAATGGGCAAGAATATTTGCACTCTGGGAGGCCAAGGCAGGAGGATCACTTGAGGTTAGGAGTTCCAGACCAGCCAGAACAAGAGTGAGTCCTGGTTTCTACTAAAAATAGAAAAAAATTAGCCATGCATAGTGGTTCAAGCCTGTAGTCCCAGCACCTACTCAGGAGGTTAAGGCAGGAGGATCGCTTGAGCCCAGGATTTTAAGGCTGCAGTGAGTTATGATCACACCACTGCACTCCAGCATGGGTTACACAGTGAGAACTGTCTCAAAAAACAAACAAATAAACAAACAAAAAACCCAATCAAACAAAACAATATATGTATGCTAGCAAAATATGTTTTTAAATGTGTGAAAATCCATACTGATATCAGAAAAATTAACTGTAAAGCAGAAAGCATTTATAAACACAAGGAAGACATGATAAAATAAGTGCAATTAACAAAGTAATGCATTTAATAATGTGGTTTGAATATATATAAAGCATCCCTAACAGAAAAACATGAAAATATTGATAAATCTACTTCAAGTTTGAAGATACTAGCATATTTTTTCCCAGTAACTGATATAATAAGCTGACAAAAAATAAACAGCACAATTAATAATTTGAATCTATGAATACATGTAGAATACCATCATCAACAAAGAGATCATTTTCTCTTAAGCACACTGGAATATTTAATAAAACCACCACATGTTGAGCCCTCGAACTCACCTCAATGTATGTCAAAAAAATTGGTATGAATAGTTCTTGTTTTCTGACAAAGATGCAATTAAACTAGAAATTCATTTAAAAAACAAATAACTGTTAGAGTTCCATATGAGGAGAAATTAATGCCCGTCTTAAAAACTCATAGACTAAAGAGGAAATTATAATATGCATAAGAAAATGCTTATAACTAAATGATACCAAATATGATATGTATCAAACATAATGGGATACAGCCAAAGTAATACTTAAGAGTAAGATTTATAACCTTAAATGTATCTATTATAGATTGAAAATGAAACATAGAAAATTAGAGAGCCCAACATTGGCCTTAAGTTTTACAAAGAACAAAAGAATAACTCAAAGAAAAAATATGAGAGATAAGAGCAAAAATTAATTTTTCATTTTTAATTGTAAAATGACTATTCATAATTGTACATATTTATAGAATACACAGTGATGTGATTTATGAATAAAATGTGTAATATTTAAATCAAGCTAGTTGACATATCTGTCACCTCAAATGCTTATTATTTTTTTGGGTGAGAACATTTGAAATTTACTCTTTTAATAATTTTGAAATGTGTAATACTGTATTATTAACTGTATTTACCAGGCTATGCAATAGATCTAAAATGATATCCCTCCTTTCTAACAGATTTTGTACCCTTTGACCATCATCTTCCCATTCTTCTCAGCCCCCAGCCTCTGTAATCACCATTCTACTCTCTGCTGTTATGAGTTCCATTGTTTTAGATTCCACACATAAGTGAGAACATGCAGTATTTGACTTTCTGTGCCTGGCTTGTTTCACTTAGCATAATGTTCTCTGATTTCTTCCATGTTGTTGCAAATGACAGAATTTCCTTTTTCTAAAAGGCCGAATAGCATTCTGTCTTGTATATATACCACATTTTCTTCATTCATCTTTCAATTGACACTCAGGTTGATTTCCTATCTTGGCTATTGTGAATCATGCTGCAATAAATAAGTGTGCTGATGTTGCTTGGACAAATTGACTGTAAAACTTTTAAGTGAATACTCAGTAGCAGAATTGCTAAATCATATGGCAGTTCTATTTTTAGTTTTTTGAGTAACCTTCATTTAGTTTTCCATAGTGGCTGTCCTAATTTACATTCTTATCAATAGTGTACAAGGGTTCCTTTTTCTCCAATAGGTACATAAAAAAAAATGCTCAACATTGCTAATCATTATGGAAATGCAAATAAAACCACAATGAGATATCATCTCACACATGTCGGAATGACTGTTATCAAAAAGAGGAAAGATAAAAAGGGTTGGCAGGGATGTAAAGAAAAAGCAATTTTTCAAAGAAATGTTTTTTGAAATATTAGAGAATAGTGTTAGTAAATACTTGAAGACATAAAATACCCACATCTGGCAAAACTGATCACAAAAAATAAAAGGCAATCTTAAACAGTGCTAGAAATGAAATAAAGGACACATCAGATAGGTATAACAGATAGGCCTACAGATAGGTCCAAGCATAATTCATTTTATTGTTTCACTTTATTGACCTTCCCAGACATTGCTTTTTTTTTTTTTTAAACAAATTAAAGGTTTGTGGTAACCCTTCCTTTGTGTATCTATGTCACACCATGGTAATTCTTGAAATATTTCAAACTTTTTCATTATTATTATATCTGTCATGGTGATCTATGACCAGTGATCTTTGATGTTAATATTGTAATTATTTTGGGGCACCACACACTGTACATATATACGATGGCAAACTTAATTGATAAATGTGGTTCTGACTGCTCCACCAACTGGCTGTTTCCCTCTTTCTCTCCCTCTCTTCAGCCTTCCTTATTCCCTGAGATAAACGATATTGAAATTTGGCCAATTAATAACCCTAAAATGGCTTCTAAGTGTACAAGTGAAAAGTGTCTCTCACTTTAAATGAACAGCTAGAAATGATTGAACTTAGTGAAGAAACCATGTCAAAACCTGAGACAGGCCAAGATCTAGGCCTCTTGCACCTGAGTCAAACTGTAAATAGAAATGAAAAGTTAGCAAGAGAAGTAAAATTAGAAGTGGAGCCTGAAGGTGTGACTAAATTGCAGCAATCTCATAATAAAACATTAACAGATGAGGAATTACTTCTTATGGATGAGCAAAGAAAGTGGTTTCTTGAGATGGAATCTACTCCTGGTGAAGATACTACGAACATTGTTGAAATGACAACAAAGATTTAGAATATTGCATAAACTTAATTGATAAAGCAGTGGCAGGGTTTGAGGGGATCGAATCCAATTTTGAAAGATGTTCTACTTAGGTAAAATACTGTCAAATAGCATGGGACACTACAGAGAAATCTTTCATTAAAGGAAAAGTCAGTTGATGCAGCAAACTTCAGTGTTGTCTTATTTTAAGAAATTGTCGGGGGG
>RJWJ010033693.1:0-17731 GCA_004363605.1 Indri indri | reverse complement strand
AATGCGCACCACCCAAAGGATGGACATATTTAAAACTCGGACTTGGTGGGGGGGCGAGGGCAACATACGTAACCTAAACATCTGTACCCCCATAATATGCTGAAATAAAAAAAAATGGCCCCCAAGGGTAATGCTGAAGTGCAGTCTGCTGTTCCTAAGTGCAGGAGGCTGTGATGTGCCTTATGGAGGAAGTACGTGTGTCAGATAAGCTTTGTTCAGGCATGAGCTGCTGTGCTGTTGGATGTAAGTTCAAAGTTTTTTTTTTTTTTTTTTTGAGACAGGATGTTGCTTTGTCGTCTGGGCTGGAGCACAGTGGCATGCTCATAGCTGACTGCAGCCTCGAACACCTGGGCTCAAGCGATGCCCCCTCACTCCCCTGCCTTGGCCTCCCAAAGTGCTGGGATTATAGGGTTACAGCTGTGAGCCACTGCGCCCAGCCTGAGTTCAATGCTAATGAACCAACAATATATATTAAATAAGGTGTATTTCAATAGAAACACATAAAACAAGGTTATGTATTGATCAGTTGATGAAAATGCTTTCACCAGAGGCTCACAGGATCCCAACCCTGTGTCTGCCCTAGTAGATGGTTCAGTATTCACGAGTTCAGCATTCACGGCAACTTTATATGAGATAACTACTGCAGATTACAAGTTACCTGAATATATTTCAGGGACACATTGGATGTCAATTCTTTTCTTCTGTAGTTTTACTCATGGGCCTTCCTTGGAAGGGCTGTGCTGTGAGCCCCAGAGACCATGGCGGGCAGCCCAGTCGAGTAGTGAGTGGGGGCTCTTCCTGGGAGACTTCGAGCAGTCCGCTTCACCCCGCTTGCCTCCAGGTCTCTAACGCGGGGCCTTTGCTATCCATGTCTGCAAAAGCTGATGATTTGGTCCCTACTCTGTGCTTTGTTGTGAGAATTAAATAAGATGTATAAAGCGTTTAGAACAGAGCCTGGGGCTGGGACAAGGTGAGGTGCCCAGCGTGCAGATTCATGGGACACTCCCCCTGTGCATGCTCGCCTCCTTAAGTTTTGTGCTCTGAGTGTCTTCTCATTTCACCCTTGTCCCGCCCCTGCTGGTGAATGAGTACAGTATTAGCTACTGCTGTTATTCCTCTGTTCCTCTGGAAAGGGTCTCTCTGAGTCCCAGGGCATGGCACGCTTGCTCTTTGGGCCTTTGTTCCTTCATCTGTCAGAAGGAGATGCCATCATTCTTGATGTCCTCGACCACATTGGCTGCCTCTAGGGGTGGCTGTGAGGATCAAACGAGATAGAGAGTGGGCAAGCTTTTGTAAACTGTGACGTGCAGGACAAATGGGAGGTGTTATTACTCATTTGTAATGCCCCCTTCTGGCTCTGCCATCCATCAAGCGATTTCAACTCGACTTGAACCTGCTTATGGCTTCAGTCTGCACCACCTCGCAGGGAAATGAGTTCCATATGGCTAACCCCTGCGGTAGGAAGGAGAACATTATATTTTATTTAGCTTAAAAATTGCATTTGAAAAAGCTTTACTCCTGGCCTTTTCCAAGTCTGGTATCATGGGCTTGGGCTGCACCTCCTAGGCTCGTTTGGTCTTTGAAGGTACCACCATAATTTTAGACAGAGACGAGACATTTATTAAAGACCTACTGTGGTCCAGGCAGTGTGCTAAGTGCTTTAGATAAACCCTTTGTAGTCCTTATGACCCTGCCAAACAGATGCCGTCGTCCTCATTTCACGAGTGTGGACGTGGAGGCCAGAGAGACTGCGTGACTTACCTGGAGTCGCAGTCAGTCGGTGGTGGGGCCAGGATTTGAACTTGGTTCTGAGTCCAAAAGTGAGGACAGAGGAGGTGGTGGAGGCTGGTGGCTCCATCACCTGAGGGCTTGGGGGTCACACAGGTTGTATGTAACCTCCTTCCTTACCTGCTGGGTGACCTTGGGCAAATTACTTTAAATTCTCCTCATCCTCGGTTTTTTCACCTGCAAAAAAAGTGATCATAATAAAGTTTACCTTGTAAGGTTGTCGCATGAGGTCTAAGTGCATTAATGTATGTCTAGCACTTATCACAGACCCCGGCTCAGCATAAACCCTCATCAGTGTTAATTACAAATTCAGGATGAGGAATGCGGCTAAATAAATGCTCCCTTAGTATGAGGGGGACAACTACATCTTGGGGTGGGGTACAGAAGTGATTCACTTATAAATGTTCCCAGCCCCCTCCCCTGTGCCTGAGGAGGAGGGTGCTGCGTTTGCAGGCCCAGCTTCCTTCCCCCTGCCCCCCAAACCTCTTGGAGTCAGCTCTGTCCAAGCCCAAGAGCTGTTGGACATTCTGCATTTTCCTCTATCACCTGAGAGCATAACTTGGCACTGAGAAAACATTGTGTCTTCATTATTTTGGCCACAGCTCACTTTGGGTTTTGGCATGAGAGGGAGAGGCCTTGGGGGCCGGTTGGTGTGTTGGGGAGCAGAGAGAGGGGTTCTGGGCAGCTGGGTCCTGAGCAGGGTGCTCCTTCACCAGGGGCTGTGCTAGGGAAGATGCCAGTGCCAAAGGCCAAGTTCAGAGTTTCTTCTCTGTGAAGGAAGGGGTGATCCTGTTTTTTTGTTGTTGTTGTTTTTGGGTGTGTGTGTGTGAGAGAGAGAGACAGAAAGAGAGAGAGAGGGAATGTGAGTAAGAGGATTGGGAGGGCTTTTGTAAGAGCTCGTACGTGTCTGAGGTGCAGAGAGATTATAAGCTCAGAGTATTTTTGAGACAGGAAGCGATTGGATGTATTAGGTAGTGAGTGTGAGAATGTGTGTGTGAGGGAGTCAGTGTGTACCCCCTGTGCAAGAGTGTGCAGTAGATGTGTGGATGAGCAGGGGCAACTCTGTAGGATTTCTTTCCTCTTCCCTTCTGTGGCTCTGCCTGGGCAGGTCACCAACCCTGTGGCTGGGATATAGAACAGAGCAGGGTGGGAGAAGGAGGCTGTCTTTATGTCTGCACAGGAAGTCCCTTTGCAGAGAGATTGGGTGGCAGGGGATGCTCAGAGACAGCTGATGTGGCCTGGCCTCGTGGCCCCATTCCCAGAGTGAGAACAAGAAGGGAAACATATACAGTGTTTGCACAAGAGTTACTGGGAATTGAGTGGTTGTATATTGGATCATGGGATCAGGTGCTATGGGATTCCCAAACTGAGAAGGCCCTGAGGGTTGATCTAGAGAGGACCTGCTTCCTCAGTGCAAGGTGGGTGCAAGGTGGGTCCTGAGGTCCCTCAAGGTTGACCTTGAGCTTTATAGGGGTCTCAGGGGCTTGCACTAGAGAAAGGGAGGAAGCCACAGCTGGCAGGGACGGAGTGGCTGTGTGGGTGGGAAGGACTGACGTGTCCAGGGAGGCAACGGTTCAGTGCACAGACGTGGTGCCACCCACTGTCTCCCATCTGGTGGGATGGGGGTGGGGTGTTAAATCAGCTGAAGGAGATCTGGGCGTGGCATTTCCACGGACTCTAAGTGGCCTATAGCGGCCAGGGGAGGTGGCTCCGAACTACTTGTGGGGCGCACGACTCTTCCTATTGCCTCTACGCAAAGCTCACTGGTGTTGGGACTTACTCGGTCCCATCCACCTGGCACTTTCTGAGAATCCGGAAGGGGCGGAGCAGCGCTTATGTGGCTGGAGGCGGGAGTTGTGGGGGTCAGAGTCCTGTCCTCTGCAGGGTCTGGGAGGAATCAGAGAGAAACCCATGGCAGGGAACAGAGAGCAAACAGGAAACTGGGGTGGCAGCCCAGGAGAGCAAACGGGGTGAATGCAGTGGAGGCAGAGGAAGGCCCATCTGCGGCTTCCCTGGGCAGCGCATGCCTTCTGGAGCCACCTGAGGATGGTGGGCTGAGGCTTGGGTGGGGCGCAGGGGCTGCTTATCCTTCCGTCTCCTCCTGAGTGAGGCTGGCCTCGTCCCCGAGACACTGAGCAGACCCCACAGCAGTCCTCACCATGCCTGGGATGGTCTTTCGGGAACCCGTTCTCTCCTGGGTGATCCCTGTCTGCTGGTTCTGAGTCCCTCCCTCTGGTTCTGAGCTCCTGGTTCCCTGCTGCAGTTGGGACACATCTCTCGCCCTCCCAGATTTGGTGCTTCAGACCTGTGGATGTCTCCCACCCTGGTCCCTGTCACTGGTTAGGGTAGGGATCTCTGTGACAGTCCCTTAGATGGAGCCTCATGGGGCTGCGCTGGCTCAGCTGTAAGGGCAGGAAGCCGATGGAGGCTGTTTATAGATGGCTGGTCCTGCCCACCAGGGCCCCCACCACCAACATGGGGGAGGCTGTCCCCTAAGCAGGTCACCTGGGAGAGGCCCTCAGGCTGGGTCTGAGGGGCCATGCCCAGCCTTGGTGGCAGGAAGTGGAGTCGGGTTGGAGGCTGGGAGGGGGATGGCTGGAGTGTCACATTAGGGGCACGGAGTGGCCTGGAGTGGCAGGTTAGCCAAGGCCAGCATGAAGGAGGTCGAGAGAGCAGAGCGGGGAGCTGAGGATCCACTATGCAAAGGCTGGTCCCCCCCAGACTGCTCCTCTGCAGGGGCAAATGAAGAATGAGTCTTAGTTGTTGGCCACCTGTGAACTCATCTCCAGTGAAGAGGAAATGTTAGTTCAGATCCTCTGAGAAGCAGATGCCAAGAAAAGGTTACCCATTCTGGAGATTTACTGGGGGAAACGCTTGCGAAAAATGACAGGGAGTGAGCAAGAGGAGGCAGCCTGAGGCGGGTCTGGCACCCGGGAAAGCAGAGGGGAAGGAAAGAGGTCGTGCAGGAAGGTCTCAGACTGCAGCACACTTCTGGGACAGCTTCGGCTGGGCTGGTGTCGGTTCCTGACCAAGAAGCCCTTTGCAGGAGCCCTGCGTCTGGTAGGGGTGGGCGGGCACTGGTGCCCTTGCTGTGCCTGTCACTAGCTGGGAGCTGCCAGGGAAGCCTGGCCTCAGCGCACATGCGGTGCTGGGCCCAGAAGGGCAGCAGCGGCAGTGGTCACTTGGGCTCCTTCGGCCGGGCCTCCTGAAGGAGATCTGGGTGGTGCATGCCCATGGCCTCTAGACGCCCTAAGGAGGCTGGGGGAGCAGTTGGTGGCAGAGCCTACCCTCAAACCGAGACTTTATAACTGGGAATACAGAGTCTGTGAGGAGGAGATGGGGACAGCTTACGGCAGGGAGCAGAGGGAGGGCCTTGCCTAAGAGGGGCAGGAGGGTGGGGCGAAGCAGGACCCTGTGGGCAGAGGGGTGTGTTTGGGGGTGGGGAGCGAGAGTCCTGAAGCTGGATGCATGGGCCCTCAGATTGCAGACCTGGCGTCTCTGGTTCTGTCACCAACTCTTTTTCCAATAAGCAAGTCACCTAACCTCTCTGGGCTTGTCTTCGTATCTGTAAGTTGGGAATAATCATAATTTTCACCTCCTAGACTTGTGATAAGGATAAAAGGACATTATAGATATGAAAGTTCGCTTTCAACTGAAAAGAACTAAATAGATACGTAGTGTTATATGAATATTATTAATAGGGGTAGGCCAGGGTTAGGATGATGTGCAAGTAAGTTACTCTATGTGACATGCTTAGACAGGCACAAAGTGCTCATGAAAAACTAGTTACTATTTTTTTTTTTTTTCATAATTTGACCAAGAGCCAGTTTGATCCAGAGACACTTTTTGAATGTATTGAGGCCTGATTTGTCTTTTTCTCAAGAAACCTGGGCTCAGAGCTGCTGTTCAGAGCTGGCCTGGTTGAACTTTCACTCCCTGCCTCAACTCCTGCCCAGAGTCTGGAGGCCCTGTGGAGGGTGGTGTGGTTTAATGCTTCACGTTGTCTCTGCCCCTCCAATTCTGAGGTAGGCACTGTTATCTCTGCTTTACACAACTTCTCAGAGAGGCAGAGTCCCTTATCCAAGGTCACAGAGCCAGCCTTAGTCGTAGCCCAGAGCCATCTGCAATAGAAGCCACCAGATTTAATACCGCCTCTCAGGAGCGTGAGAAACAAAGTGACGCATGTGAAGGGCCTAGCACTGTGGTGGCACAGGCGGGGGCTTGGCAGACAGCCGTTGCTGTTATTCTTATTCCAGGTCAGCGGCTCCTCAAAAGGTTCCTGGTCACTTGTCCCCTTGGCCCCCTGTCAGCTCAGGTGCCACTTCACGCATCCTTAAACAGAAGCTGGGGTCTCCCCCAGAATGGCAGGTGCCTCTGTTTGTGCTCCTTGCGGGAGCTGCCAGGCAGCAGGGGCTGCTGTGGTCTCTTGCCTCTTGAGAGAGAAGTTCAGGTTGTTGGGCTGCTGCTCATTTGCCCATGGGCTACATGGAAGGGGGGGGTACATTTTTATTAATAATGGTGATTTGACATGTTTTCTGGCCCCCAACATTTTTAAAGCAAATTTCTCTATCATTTGGCACTTGTTCCCGTATTCGTTCATTCATTTATTCAACAAACTTGAACACGTGCAACACAAGTGACGGTGATGACAATGACATCTGTCGAGTGCTCATATGTTCCAGGAGCTGTACTGAGCACAGGGAAGCAAGGCCGATAATAGTTACCACTGAACTCTTACTCCATGTGGGACACCGAGCTGAGAACTTTTTCATCCTTATGCAACCCTGTGAGGCAGGTGCGGCTGTTATCTCCTAGGGATGCTGCATGGGTTAAATGAGATGATAAAGAAGTTCATTGAGAGTTTGTTGCTTACTAGCTCGTCTTTTTCTAGAACACTGTAAGAGATTTGAGGCATAATCAAGCCCATTTTTCTAGTTTCACAGAAGACAAAATTGAGGTACGGAGAGAAATGATTCGGCTTAGGTCTCAACTCCTCTCAGTGGTATCGAGGGCAGTAATTAGGTCGTGGGCCACCTGACATCTATTTTTGTGTGCTTGCACCTAGGAGTGTTTCTCTGGAAGACAGTACCGGTATCTTGTACTGGACTCTCAAAGAGGCTGCCTTTACCCCAAGGGTTAAAAATCACTTTTAAAAACAAATATACTTTTATGTTTTTCTGCTTTTGCATATGGTGTCTCCTTTGCTGATAGGCCCATCTTTCCTTCCCCTGGATCAGCGTGCTCCTGTTCATTCTTCAGTGATGGCTTGGATTGGTTATTGTTTGTTTGACCATATAAAAGAGGTCCTCATGTCCAAAACTGCTCACTTAAAATGAATAAACTTAAAGTAATGGCAATGGGTTCAGAGTGAAAAGTTAAAAAAGCCGAAGGTTTGGTGGAAAATTATTTTGAAAAATGAACAAAATATGATCATCATGTTTATTTTTTCTTATATTTAGCAAAATTGAGATTGCATTGCAATTACATGTATATGATTGTAATGCATCAAGAATGAACCAAATGGTGGTTTCTTCAATACAGTTTCCCTGATAACACTGTATGCTAGAACAAAGTGTATTCTTTACCTTCAACCTTTGCAGCATGGCCAACAAACAACAGGGTAATCTGTGTAAATATAACAGAGGTTTTATTAATTTTTCTTTGAGCTTCATTTATATTAGAAACATTCTCCCTGGAAGCACCTGTCATATCATTATCCTTTTTGGTTTTCTTGTCTTGATGGCTAACATGCCTAACTCTGTCATCTGCCAATGTGTCTAACTCTGCCGGATTATCATTGATTGGTGACTTTGCTTATGATTAGAATCATTGGCATAGACTCCATGACATCTGCAGCTTTTGTAAACTGCAGTATTACTCCGTAGGCCACTCGCATTATGTATTACTAGAAGTGGCACATTTGACCATGAAGGAGAGGCCCTTCACTCATCTCATCCACGTCTTAGTGGGTCATAATCTTTAGTGTCAAACAGCATGCTCTTTGAATGGGTGTTAATTTTAGTGAATGTTTTTATGTTCAGTACTTGCTTCCTGACCTGCACTTGTAGTAGTGGGGACTCTGACAATGGATGTTGAGACCCTGAAGATGTCCCATTCCCTGTATTTGCTGCCCAACATTTCTTACACCAGGACTCAGGGGACCCTAATGGGCCCTCTTTGTTTCCTGACTCTAATAAACGTCTCTTGTGCTAAAGGTTGGCCAAGAGCCTTTTGATTGTTCACAGGGAGCCCTGGCCTCCTGGCGGGGCCGAAGCCATCCTGCCTGGGACAAGGTCTCGTGGGACCAACAGCACATCCTCTTCTTTATTCCTTTGCATGTTCCAGGCCATACTTTACATAGACCTGTGGATGTCGGAACTGGGATGGACAATGTAGAGTTCAACCAACATTTATTAAGGTTCTATTCCTGCCAGGAATTTTTTGTATGTTCTGACATTTGACCTTCAGAGCTTTCCGGTGAGTTTGTTTAGAGATGGGGCTCAGAGACAGTGAGGGACTGTTTTCAGGTCACATGCCAAGGAATGTTCTTTCCTAGCTCTAGGCTCCTTCCCTCAATTCACAAGTGAGGAAACTGAGGCTCAGAGACAGGAAAGGCCTTGCTCAAGCTTATGGGAAGACTGAAACTAGACCCCAGACGCTCCAGCTCCTCCTTCTGCTCTGCTTTCCTGCTCAGACTTGTTATTGTGTAGCTATCGTTTCAGGAAAGGAAAACTAATTTCATATGAAATTATTTAAAAACATCCAGACTCTTACTAAGTTGCATAACCAAAATGTTCCATTTTATTTACAAGTGTATTTTTTTAAGCCTTTTAAGACTTCCAATGATACATTTATTTCATTACTAAATTGGCAACATGTGATGACTCAAAATTCATCTGATTCATCAAACTTTCAACACTCTTTGACATAGGGAATATATTATACTGAGATTTCATTGTCCTAAAACAGCCACAAAAATTGATACGTGATCAAAGAGGAGAAATATCTGTTTAGAAGCCAGGTTTTCTGATTCCAAGTCTAGTGCCCTGCCCAAACTCATATTCTTTATTAAAGAAAGTTATGTATTTTACTGATTAACATGATAGCTATAATTAGATAGTACTTGCTATGTGCCTGGCACTTTTAACTTTACACGTATTGTATTAACTCATCTCATCCTTAGAGCCATCCCATGAGGTAGACGTCATTCCTATCTGACAAACAGAGGCATTCACAAGGGGATATCTTGATAATATTCAACATTCACTTATATATTTTCCAGTTTTTGTAAAGGTTTGTTTTCTACTTTTAACCCTTGAATCAGCTACTCCCCATATGGTCCCTTCATATCTCAAGGAAGTTATTATGCTGTGGTTTGGTAATGTGTGAGGCATCAGCTGAAGTTTTGACTGCAAGTAATAGAACACCTGACTAACAAAGGCTTTAAGAGTAGGCAGCTCCAGGATGGTTCAGTGGCTAAACAAACAAACAAACAAACAAATAAAAAACATCCAGCCTCTTTCCATCCTTCTGTTCCTCTTTTCTCAGAGCACTGGCTTTTGTCTTCCGGCTTGTTAGTTCATGATTTAAACAAGGCTACTTAACTTTAGTCCTCAAATAGCTATTTCCAAAGGCAGGAAGCCAAGAGCTGACCAGAGATGCTAGAGTATTGTCTCTTTCTTTATCTCTCTTTACAGGGGAGAACATTTTCCACAGAGTCCTCCAGTAAATTTTTCCTTATACATCACTGAGTTGAACAAAGTCACATGGCCACTCCTAGTTGCAAGGAAGGCTGGGAAAATGCAAGCCCTGCCTTTTTAGCTCTGTGTGTGTGTGTGTGTGTGTGTGTGTGTGTGTGTGTAGCTGTCACCACGAAAAAGTGAGAAGGAAATAGCTTTGGCCAGTCAACCAACAGTTTCTATCACACATGGTAAATCGTTAGTGGGTAATTATTTTTTAATGTGGTCTCCCACAGGTAATCTGAGGCAGTTAATTTACTTAATTCTCACAACGATCCTGGGAGGTTGTTGAGTTGAAGAGTAGAAGTTCAAGGCTCTTTGAACCTTCAGATGCCATAATTCTGTGATTTGAAAAATGCACAGATCCAAATTCTTTCCTCTCTAAATAACAACCATCCTTCTGGTGACGTTTCTGTGAGTATATGAGCACATTTCTTGCCCTTTTTGGTACTGCAGTTTATTTTAGCTGAAGAGTGCAGATATTATAGAACAACAGGGCCACTGCGGGTGCCCTCGGAACCCTGAGGCTGAAACGAATAAAATGATAACTCACCTCATAAAAGGGGATCGGCAGTGACACAAGCCATCTCAGAGACAGGATTTGTCCCAGGCCCAAAGAAGGAGGAGCAGGTGTGCAAAGAGGCCTTTGATGTTATCCTTGAGGGAGGGGTGGCTGGGGGCCTCTCCGGGAACTTGGCCCTTCCTTCATTGGAAAACGCCCCACACGTTGTTGACTTCCACTGGGAGCTCTCATGGAGGGAGAGCTCTCTCCATGGGCTCATCCTCGGAAATTGCAAAGCAGATGTTTGCTTTGGGGAGGTAAATGTTTTCTCTTCTGTGTTATTTTCGAAGATTAGCAGAAAGGACTGGAAGGTCAACTGTCTTGCCTGCCTTATTTGGAGGCCAATTTGCTGGTGGGCCGAGGGCCAGCAGGCTTATGGCTACCCCTGTCTGCTTCTCTGATGGGCAAAGATGTTTCTTTTGGGGAGATCCAGTAGGGTGGGGGACACAGACTCTTCTACCCCTCTAGAGCCTGGTTCTCACTCCACATGGTAGAGATAGCAAAATGCAGTACGCTCTCCAGAGGACAACCAGCTTCTCACTCTTCGAGGTGGATCCAGGTGAGGCAGTGAGAGCAGAGCCTGCTCCTGCCTGGGAAGCAGGGCTCCAGCACTCACCTGTCTCGCCGGCATGTGTGCAGCTCCTGCTCTCTGCCAGGTACCTGTGAATGGTCAGCCTGGTAGAAGTGTCAGGCTTCACTCCTCTGAGTCTAGCGCCCTTTCTCTACTCATGTGAAAAGAAGAAAGAGTAGTAACACTGTGCAGGTTCTACATGCAAAGCATTGTACTGTTTCTATTTTATTGGGAAAGAAATGGAAAGTTTAAAATGTGAGGCACAGGCCCACGGCCACAGTTAGGAGGCGGTGAAGTCCAGACTCACACCCAGGTTAGTATCTCCCCAAATTCACCCTCTACTCCCTTGGCTCCAGCTCAGCTCAGAAGGCGAGGACTCACTTGTCTAATTCTCTGGGTGAGAACCTGCTGTGTTTCAAATTTCCCTGGAAGGTTGGAGGAGATCAAATGTTTGCTGCTCTTACCACCACCAGATTCTGATGTAAAAGTAAAGTGCAGGAGAAGAGAAGAACTTTGTATCCCTTTTGTTCAGCTCAATTCAATTCGACACGTTCTAGGTACCCACCGGCACCAGGCGTTGTGTTAAGCAGTGGAACACAGAGATGAACATGACGTGGTCTTTGCTCTTGTAGAGGACATAACGACACCCCAACAGCACACGCAGGACTCCCCAAAGTGGGTTTCTCAAGGTTCAGTGTGTGTGCGTGTGACCTGTCTCAGAGTTGCTTGGGGAGACTGTTGAAGTCCCGCTATTCCAGGGCTCTCCCCCAGACTTAAAGAATCTTGACCTAGGGGTAGAGCTGCAAATCTGCATGCTAACAAGTGCTTGCCAAAGTCGAGAACCTTCCTCTTCCATGGACATGGTGGGGAGAGAAAGTACAAATGAAGCGCTCTTGTTCTTCCTTAAGTTAGGGGCAAAGGTGACATCACAGAGGATGGACTTGGGGAAGGGAGGAGGGATCTCAGCAAGGACAGGAGACTTGCCCACCAGACACAGCAGGCACAGTGCCGAGGGTCACGCGACTTTCAGGGGACAAAGAAAAGGTTTTAATTTCTTTCAAAATCAGAAGGAAAAAAACCCCTAACATTGAACATCTTAGTTTTTTAGAAAAATGTTTTAATTTTTTTCTTACATCAGGAAAAAAATGAAATTTTTAGGGGCTATGGGAATCTATTAAATTTTGCCTAAAAATAAAACAAAAATCCTGAAGTACTTAAAATCATACCAATGATGATTTTTAATGTTGCTATTATTATGGAGGGAGGGGCTCATGCAGACAAAAGTGCATGGGGCCCTGGCAGCCTCTCATGGTCGGTTTGGTGTGCTTGACCTTGAGGTGGAAGGCTGGGGAAGGAGGTGAGGGCTGGCTCCTGCAAGGCCCTGACTGCCAGGCCGAGGACTCTGGACCTCATCCGGAGCATAGTGGGAGTCCCTTGGGGGTTTAAACAGGGAGAGAGATGGCTAGCTTTTCAGTGTTAAGAAAATCCCTTGTAAATGCTCACCTGTGGGGCTTTGGAGGGTTTGGTATGAGATGGATGTTAGGAAAATCCGAAGAAGAGAATGCATCCAGGGCAGAGGTGAAAAGGAGGAGAGAGAGCTGTGGAACAGAGGATGCAGGGTCAATAGCATTGGTGGGGACGGATTGGTCATGGAGGGTGGGGGAGAGGGAGATGCCAAGGACACCTTAACTGAATGATTAGCATTTTCATTAATACCCCTAACAATCAGCACAGCTCTTCATTCATACCATACGTCCTGCAAATGACATTGGCTTCCAAACATGTGAGCCTGGTCTGGCCATGCTGGCCGGTGGTCTGCTTGTTGTGTGGGCCTCGTTGAGGTTGGTCTCCTTTTGCTCTGTATTGCCACCATCTTCATGGTTCTGGATGGCCACAGTTGCTGCCTGCCCCCAACTTCATTGTATTGGTTAGGATAATGCTTTCTCCTATGACGGTGATGATGACAACAACAAAATTCCCCACATTTCAGTGGCTTAAGGCAATCAGTTTCTTTCTCCTTCTGCTAATAATTCAATGTGGGTATTCCTGGTTGGTAAGTAGCTTCCCATCAGGTGGTAGATCAAAGACTGAGTCCCCTTCCAACTTGTGGATCTGCCAACCCCTAGGGCCTTGGAGTCCTCTGTGTTCAGCCAGAAAATGGGCAAGAAAGAGGGTGGAGGAGGCACACCTGATTCTCACCTGCCTTCACCTGGCAGTGACATCTGTCACTTGCACTCGCATTCCATAGTGGACACTTGCCCCCGGACCCACCTGGACATAGGGGACTGTGGAACATGGTCTCTGGCTAGGCACCTGCTTCCCGTGACAGCTCCACACCCTGGAAGGACAGGCACGAACTTTGCCAGCACACCCAGGACTACTTCAACCCCAACAATGAGCACGCAGGGCTACATACCAAGTGACTTTCAAGGAGTTCATAGCCCGGTAGCCACATCACGTTATGAAATACAACAAAGGAGGCATGAACACGTGAAAAACCCCTTTTATATCTATCTATGTCCATATTAGATTAAACCATATGGTTTGTAGATCAAAATCAGCCCAGTATTGGCAATTTCATATGATTCAACCTAATATATTAGGGAAGTGCTTCCAAAGCAGTTTTTCTTAGAACTCTAACTCATAACCTTGAGAAAATACTGCACTGGGAGAGTCTATACTCTATACTCCTTTGGGAGAGTTAAATATATTTTAGCCAATTAAAAGCTCTGAAAAATTCTATATTTAATAATTTGAATCCTGTGTTGTTTAATTTCTTTAATCAGTGACTTCCTAAGTAACTGTTGTTCAATCAGCGATTTCCCGGCTAATTTGTACATAGAACTCATTTTTTCCAAATGCCTTTTCAGCTCATAGAGTTAGTCTTCCTACCTTAGGCACTTTGGGAAACACCGAGGGAATCCATTAGGGAATCATTTTATATAGCAGAAAAAATATATAAGGTTTCTCTTTGCAAAAATCCATACCAGGCACATCGGTGATGGACATGATAAACATTTGTTGAGTGAATACATGACATTGAACTAGTCACATTTCTCTGAGCCTTAGGTTTTGCGTCTGCAAAATTAGTATGACAAATTAAATGAGAAGACCCACGTAAAAAAATTTAGGAAGGGGTTGCATATGTGCTAACTCCCTCCTTCCACTAGCGTCCCTGAGATTGAGGGAGGCAGCCACTCGCCACGTAGAGGACACCTCGTTGCAGCAGCCACATGTGGGATTGCTTTGGGCCTGACGTGCAAACATGTTTAAGCCCAGCTTCTTGAGAGTTCACATGGATATTTGGGTCAGGCAGAGTTATTTTTATATGTTCAAGAAAGAAGAAAATAAGGAGTAACATCCTCACGTTGACACGAAAGGGCCGCCCTGTGATTCTGGGCTGGGGGGAGTTATGGGGGGGTGTTGAGTAAGCGACCAAGCCGGAAAGTGCACATGGAACCACTTTTCCATGGTCTAATCTGGGAACCAAAACACTCTGAGCTTGGAATAGAGTCACGGCTCTGGTTGGAGGACTGACACTCTGGGGCCAGCGTGGCCTCTGGCAGAGCCTTGGCCACATCTGTCCTCCCCCTGGCCTGGTCTCCCTCTGGCAGCCTTGTCTCCAGCTCTGGCAGAACTCCCAGAACGGATCTTACTCCTGGTCCCCAGCAAGGCTGTTCGCTGACATCCAAGTGTGTACGTACTGGTTTGATCGTGTGGGCCTGAGGCCCCTCTGTGAGGTGGGCCTTGCTGGGACGGGTCTTCCTTTACTCTATACACTTGTCATGGCTTCCAGCCACTTACCTGTTCCTCCCGCAGGTTCCTCACCTCCAGCACTAACAAGAGGCAGCAAAGAGTCCTTCTTCGAGACTGGATACTATGACTGATTTCCACGTTGCTATGGGCCTGGTGTCTTATATAGGTGCTTCCTCCGGCAGGCTGAGTGTGGCCTCCAGAGCCAGAAAGACTAGGTTCGAATCTTGGCTTCGTCACTTGCAGCCATGTAACCTTGGACACATACTCTAATCTATCTGAACCTCAGTTTCTTCTTCTGTATATTGGGGATAATTGCTGTTGTGTCATTCAGTCATCACACATTCATTGAGGGCATTATTCCACAGGCCAGGCACTGGAGACACAAAGATGAGCTACAGCTGGTCCCTGCCTCAAGCAGACGACATTTTCTCGATAAAAAAGAATGTGAAATTGCCCAGGCTAGGCACCCAGAACATGGTGGAGTGGGAATAATTGGGGCTTTAAATTCAGATGCACCACTTGAATTCCAACTCTGATACTAAATTGCTGTGTGATGTTGGTCAAGATGCTTGTGCTTCTGGTACTCGGCTCCCTCGTCTGTATGATGAAATGGAAGATATTTTTTTTTATATCTGACATTCTATGATTGTATAAAGTTACCAATCAAAAGGAAAAATAAATTAGTGGAATTGGTCACTAGATATCATGTAGTTAAACCGAATGTGTGCTGTGGCACTTATAATTCTATCCTGGTATACTGTATTGAAGACATTTTGAGGAGTCCTGTGTTTTCTTTGGGAAAGACAAACATTCAGGAAAGGAGTTCTCTGCTTTCTTGGCATCCAGCAGACTTGGAACCTAATTCCAGCTCTGTCACTTATTGGGTGAGTGACTTTGAGCCAACCACTCAGTGTCTCTGAGCCGCCATCGTCCGTCATAAAATTTGGAGAAAAACATGCATTTTGCAGTGTTGTGAGACTTACTGATGGCTTAGGTGCAGCCTAGGTGCAGCCTAGCACAGTGGCCTGTGACCCGGCAGCTGCGAGTCCCTTGACAACAGGCCCTGCATGTGGCTCAGTGGTCTCTGTGAGGCCCCACACAAGACCAGGCAGGGAGCAGATTCTCAGTGAGTGTTTGCTGGCTGAATGAATGAATGAGGTTTCAGCACTGTGCTTTGTAACTTGGGCCCCAAGGGGGGCACCGTATTTTCATCTGTTACAGGTGGTGTTTAATAGGGAAATGGAACAAATTTTAGGCCAAAATATGAATTGTATAGCATGGACTCTGCTTTTTAATAACTGTAAGTCCCCGGGCGAGTCGTAGCACATCTTGGAGCCTTGGCACCTTGATTTCCTCATATGCCAATTGTCTTGCCTACCTTGCTGGGTTCCAGGGAAGTCCAAAGAATGTGCCGCTGTGAAAGTACTCCGTAGGCTCTAAAATGCCATTTGCATGTGGAGGCTTGCTGTTGACAACAGTGTGTTTGCGAAGGACCACAACTGTTGACGTTTGCTGTTTGGCACTGGCAGGGAGGAAGGTCAGATGGCCTAGTGCTCATGCATGTGAACTTCTGGGATTTCACATTCTGGGAACGTTATTAAGGGGCACCAACTGGCCCCATTTGTCCCCAAGGGAGCAAACACATTTGGCTCACTGTCTCCACGGATGTTAGTGAAGCATTTGGGGTAGCGCAGCAAGGCTCCCAGAACATCCCAGCACTGTTACCTTGTGTCCAGTGGGTCACAGTTGTACGGCGTCTTCACACCTGTTATCTCATTTATTTAATCTTCTTAGTGACTCTGGGAGCACAGGCGTTGTTCCTGTTTCATGGGTGAGGAAAACAGAACCCAGAGAAGTGTAGAAATGTGCAAAAGGACACAGAGGTAGTTAGGGGCAAAGCCACCTGTGCTTTCTGACTCTAGGTCTGACACCTTTCCGTTCCTTTACTTTCTGTGAGAAAAAGCATCTTGACAGTACCCAGAAAACAGAACGTCCATGTCTGATTCATCTTGCTAGTCCCCATGGAACTTAGCCCTAGCTGGGAAAATAATAGATAGTCAATAAATATTAAGATCATGGAATCAAAGAGTGTGGGTTTTAGACTCGAACAGATCTGTGTTCAGATTCTGCTCAGCCACATAGTAGCCACGGGACCTTGGGCAAGGTACGGTACTTCAGTTCTCTGGTCCTCAAATTCCTCCTTTGCCTAGTGGTGAGAGTGCGTGTCTGGCTGTGAGCGTCAGTGGAGACAGCATACATTAACATGCTGAACATGGCACATATTAGGCACCTAATAAACGCGGGATCTCTAGTTCACAAAAGCTCTAAACCCTTTCATTTAAATGAAATGAGGCCAGGTGTGGTGGCTCATGCCTGTAATCCCAGCAGTTTGGGAGGCTGAAGTGGGAGGATCACTTGAGGCCAGGTGTTTGAGAGCAGCCTGGGTAACATAGTGAGATCCACATTTCTACCAAAAAAAAAAAAGAAAATTAGCTGGGTATGGTGGCGCATGCCTGTAGCCCCAGCTACTCAGGAGGCTGAGGCAGAAAGATTGCTTGAGCACAGGAGTTTGAGGTTTCAGTGAGCTATGATCACACTACTGCACTCTAGCCTGGGTGACAGAGCGAGACTCTGTCTCAAAAGGAAAAAAAAAAAAAAGAAATAAATGAAGGGCAATTATGAGAACTCATGTCTCTTTTATTGCTCTCTCCCTCTCTCCTTGGCACACATATATTTTTAAAATTCATGTGTACAAGAAAGGTGATAGGATCACATGCTCTCTGATTCATTCATGGGCATTGTTTGGTCAGAGGCCTCAGACAGGCTTCCTCTCCATGGCCTTGGCTTCCTTGGCCTGGCAGAGGTGGAGGTTCCCTTTGACCCTATCCTTTGCTCCCACATCAAATCCTAAACAGGGGACTTGCCCAAACTCATGTGGACAAAGGAAGATTAAACATCTACCCCTTATCTGTGCAAAGTATGCTATACCTCAGGTTCCTGGCAGCTAAGTACTGGCTATGCAAATGGTATGGTCCTCTGTCTCATTTGGGTTTCACGAAGAAATAATTGCTATACCCATTTTACAGATAATGAAAACAAGGCCCAGGGAGCCATTTATTTATCTTTCACCATGTGCCAAATACTGTGCTAGGTGTTCTGTTTACCTTTTCTTTAATCTTCATGGGGAATTTGGAGATGTAGAAATTGAGGTTTAGGGATATCAAGTGATTTCTTCAAGGTCACACTATATATTAGTAAGGGTAAAAGTTAAGATCCTCTAACAGAGGCCTCAAAGCACCATTGCTAAACAAGATC
>RJWJ010033692.1:0-17723 GCA_004363605.1 Indri indri | reverse complement strand
TTTTGAAACATGCTATATGTTGTGGTATCTCCTTCTTGTACTTAATCAAAATGTCCCAGATCTTGTGATGTGGCTAGCTCTCACAAAAATATTGCTGCTGCTAGACAGCCAAGAATCCTTAATACTGATATAATATTTTCATAATAATCATTACTTGTTCTAAAATATTGCAAAAACATGTTTTGTTACATGTAACTCTTCAAGAGTTGTAGTATCATCTCTAGGTCGGTCTTTTATCTACCACCCAACATGGCAACATCTATGGATACTGACATTTGAAAACTTAGGTTCGAACCTGGATTTTTACCTCCCTTACCTGCTGTGCCAGCTTAGAAAATGATATCATCTTCTTGAGCATCACTTACTCTAGAAGAAATGGGGTTTATAATATAATATGTATCCATAACAGTCAGAGTTGTGGAAAGAAAAATAGGGCACATTCAATAGGATTAAATGAAGAGAATTTAACGAAGAGACAACTATGGAGTTGTAGGCAGAGTTAAAGGAAACCAGCAAGTGAGAGTGGAAAAGCCCAGGGTTAGCACCATCAGGAAGGCACTATTTCTACACCTGAAAAGGCAAGGGGAGGCACTGATTACCAGAACCAAACAAGAATGCAGCTATAGGAGAAGCCTGCCCAGCAGGAGCTGAATAAATGGAGATATCATGTGCATAAAATGTTTGGGGAAAAAAAACCCAAAACTAGTAGGGGGTATATCATTGTGTTTAAACATAAACAACTAAAATATTCACGGATAAGAAAAGTGAATTTCATGACCCATAAACATATGAAAAAATGCTCAACATCACTAATTATTAGGGAAATGTTAATTAAAACCCCAATGAGATACTACCTTACCCCAGTCAGAATGGCCACATCTGCAACATCTGTTGTTTGTTGACTTTTTATAAATGGCCAAAGTCAACAAACAATAGATGTCACAGATGCGGTAAAAAGGGAATGCTTATACGTTTTTGGTGGGAATCTATATTGGTACAACTTCTATGGAAAACAGGATGGAGATTTCTCAGAGAACTGAAAGTAGATCTACTCACTCTTCTACCCAGTGATGTCAGTACTGGTAATATACCCAAAGGAAAAGAGGTCATTTTACTAAAAAGACACCTGCACTCATGTTTATTGCAGCACAATTCACTATTGCAAAGATATGCAACCAAGCTAAGTGCCCACCAACTGATGAGTGAACCAAAAAAAATTATACCATAGAATACTACTCAGCCATGAAAAAGAATGAAATAATGTCTTTTGCAGCAGCTTGGATGGAACTGGGGACTATTACTCTAAGTGAAGTAACCCAGGAATGAAAACCTAATACTATGTATTCTCACTTATCAGTAGAAACCACACAATGGATATGCATGGTTATACACAGTGTCTTAATGGACACTGGAGACTCAGAGGCTGAGAGGGAGGGAATGTGGTATAAAAAATTACCTGGTTTGTACAATGTACATTATTTAGGTAATGGGTAACTTAAAAGCCTAGACTTCTGTACTATATAATTCATCTGTGTAACAATAATCCACTTGTACCCCCTAAATCCACTTAAAGAAAAAACAAAAAAGAATAAAAAGAAAAGAAAATACAGAACTGAACCAAAAAAAAAAAAAAAAAAAAGTGACGGAAGGAAAGTCTTTTCAGATAACTTGCTAGTTATGGTTACAATGTACAATGTTTGGACGACTGCCAGATGTTTATGTCTTTGTTCTTTTACTTAGGATGACAATATATTTATTTAAAAATATTTCCAAGACTCCCTTTCTGCTAGATGTAGCCAATGGAAGTCACAGAGTAAGTGTTACAGAAACTCTTTAAAGAGTTTTAACTCAGTTGTTACATGTCTTTGTATCTCATATTTCTTTTTCTTTCTCTCCAGAAAGTGTTCTCATTGCCTGCAAAGGCTGATGGTCTTTAAGCATGAAGTGAAAAGCTCGAGCTAAGGATAGGTCCTGGTGTCTTGTGGATTCACTCTACAAGCCCTGCGCTGCCAACCATCAGACTCCTCTGTAAGTGAGGAAAACAAGACTAATTTGTTTAAGCAACTGTTTCAGGAGTCTCTTTACTCTAGTCAAATTAATTTCCTAATTGAAAGATTATCTTTATTTTTTCTAGGTTTCTTTTTGTAGAAGGAGCAAGCCTTTGAAAATACTGACAAGGTTGTGTTAAAATTCCTCAGTAAAATGGAAGATTGGTTAATTTTTTTCTTGAAAGTTTGCCAATATTTACTTTATATATCTTAAAGCTACTTGATTGAGGGACTATAGTTAGGAATTGTTAAATCTTCCTGATGAATTGAGACTTTTTTCACTACAAAATGAAATTTCTTTCTAACAGGTTTTTTTTCCTTCCTCTTAAAGATTTTCTCTATATTTTATGTCATTAAAATAACTATATAGACTTTTATTGTTGTCATTAATGTTTGCCTGTTTTCTTCCTTCCATTATTTTCTACATTTTTAGATACATATTTTTTAAATCTTCTTTCAAACTTCTTGAGCTTTTCTTGAAAAGAGACATATACCTGGAATTTTATTAAAAAATTATTCTGAAAAAGAGTTTTATCTTTTAACTGAAAAGTTTAGTTCACTTATATTATTGTAATTATTAATATTTTTATATTTGTACATACTGTCTCATTTTATAGCTTCCATATGTCTCAGTGTGTCTATGATTGCTTTTTTCCCTTTGCAGTCTCTTGAACAAATAAATGCATTTAGTTTTTTCATTCCAATTCCTCTCTACCCAAAGTTTCAAAGTTACTCACTTTCCATTGTCTTAGTTTTATTACCCTTATGGTATATTGGTATATTGCATTATTTTTAAACAGTTACTGTTACACTCTCTTTGTTCTTGCAAACCCATGCTTCCTGATGGACTACATTCCCACTCCATTGATATTAGGTTTTGGTATATGATGTGCTAAGCAGAAACTTTAATACCCAACATATGTATCTGTTAATTCTTTTATCCTTCTGGCGTATCCTAGGTAAGGGCTGCCCCTCAGCTTTGATTTAGAAAAAAGAAGATGTGGGGCACAGCCATACTCAACTCATGAAATATGCAAGTGAGAGAGAGTATCCTTGTTGTAATTTCTTACAGTTGTATATCTTAGTATAATCTGCCAGGAACACATTATGAATTTTAGCATACATTCTTAAAATCTAAGGCTGGTCAATATCTTTACCATCCTACTAAATAATACAAGAAACTTAGAGTTGTTACTTTTGACTTTTTAGTTCTACCTTTTTTGTCCTCAAAGGAGAAATGATTATTTTATACCATAAGCATTTGTTTAGATTTAACCACATATTTAACATTTTATCTTTTCTCTATTACCTTTTTTCATGACAGTCTTCCTTTGGGATTGTTCTGCTTCCTCAAGTATATTCTCTAAATCCCAGAGTCTAGAAGTTCCTTTGGTGAGAGTCTGTGGGAATAAACATGCACAGTTTTTGTTTTTTTTTGAATATGTGTTTATAACACTTTCATTCTTGAAAAATAATTCTACTGTACACATAACTCCAGTCTCACAGTTATTATGTCTTGCACATTGAAAATGTTTCCCTAGGGGTTTATTATTTGTTGAGAAGTCAGGAGTCGGTCGAACAAGTGTTCCCCAGCTAGTGGCCTCGCTTTTCTGCCCTTGCTGCGTTTAAGTTCTGCTCCTTGTTTTTGTTGTGATATTTGATTATTATATGTTAGGCTATGGATTTCTTCTTATTCATTTGTAGTCATTGTGATTCTTGGTTTGGGGTTATGAGTCTTTTATAATTTCTGGAAATTATACACCATTAAGTCTTTAAATATTTTCTTTTTTCCTAAACACCCACCCAAGTACTAACCAGGCCCGACCCTGCTTAGCTTCCAAGATCAGACAAGACCAGGCATGTTCAGGGTGGTATGGCCATAGTCATTTTTTCCTAATCTCTTTAGGATCTCTTTCTGGTACTACAAGAAGACATATATTAGAATTTTTTACTCTTTCTTCCATGCCTTTTAACAAATATTAGTATTTTAAAATACTTGTCATTGCAGTGGAAAAACAGTCATAATTTTTTTTTTCTATCTATGCCTTGCTCCTAATTATACTGAATGATAATGATGAAAGAAAAATGGAGAGTTTTAAAGCTGTGAAGAGTAACTCAGAGATGACCAATGTAAAACACTGGTGAATTTACTCTTACATAGACATAGTTAAGAGAGCACAGTCCCTGTGAAGACTGTCTCTTCAACCAAAGGCAATAGTGAGACTCATAAAACCAAAAACTATCTAGTTTTATAAGCGCAAGTGATGAACAGTTTAAGCAAGTCCTGGCTTTGGTTCAGAATTGGTTGGTTACAAGAGAACTTGGTTTGGCACATGGCTGATCCTGGAGTCGATTATTGTGTAGAGAAGGTACGGTCAGTGTTTTAACATCAATATTTTTTGTTGTTGATTTTGATTAGTTTTCCAGGAAGCAGTAGCTCTGGTTTCTTCATCTAGGGCCCTAACTACTTTATCTCTGCACCCTGTAGGCTCAAGGCCATTTGAGGAGGCAAGGTTGAATACACATGCTTAAGACTCAGAGAAAATGTTATCAATGACACGAAAATTTTCTGCTTCTGTGTTATCTACTCTCTGTGAAATAAAGCGTGTGAATGAAATTAGACCACAGATGATCACTTTCTGGTGGTAAAGGTTGGATTGATCTTAATGATCCATGAGGTGAATCACAAACGTAGAGACAAAGGAAGATTGGGACCTTTAATGCAGAGAGAGTTGCTAATTCTGAAGAGGAACAGGATAAGCAAACATTCTGGAACTATGTTGGCTTATGGAAAGAAATGGGGAAATGCAAAATCCATATTATTATATCATTGAGAAAAATACAAATGAAGATTGGATGACAATGAAATCACTTGTTTTAGTGTATGTGTGTTTTGTTTTGTTTTTGCCAAGTTAACACCAGAAGATAGTATGGAGATCTAAAGGTCTTGGTACTTAGACACAAGTGACAATTGCTAACCTGTACATTTCTGATACAGGTGAATACATGATTGGACAAAACTTAATTGGCTGTATACCAAATACCCTGTAAGATTAGCTAAATAATGTCATTCTGAGTGCATTTGAGAGATGTGCAATTGTGCCTGGTCAGTTTCTATATGAACTTGCTGTCGTTCAGTAAATCAAGTGACATAGACACATTTCACTTATTGCTGGCTTTAGAAAAAGAAAGCAAAATGAAACAAATAAAAAATATAGCTGTTCAGGTATTCTGACCCAATTCATCCTGCTAATTGTTTTGAGATATGATAACATTTAAGAAAATATTCTCATTTTTTGCTTTGTGAAAGGTCAGAAGTATAAAAGTTTTTCTCAGAAAGACTAGGGAGGGGTCCATTTGCCTTAGGCCAACAGGGTGCATTTTATTAGAGGCAAAAGAAAGCAACAACAAAAACAGCCTTTAGACAGCTTTCCTGGAGTGTTGAATACTTACACTAAATCGTCAACACCTCACTGCACACCATTGCCGGGAGAGAGAAGAAAACATCCTTCTCTTTCATTTTTTCTTCCTTTAAAAGGCCAAACATGCTTTCTTTGGATTTATTTCAATCCTGCTTTAATTCATTAAAAAGTGAAACAAAATCACCATTTACATCCTTGACAGCTGGCAGGTTTTATGTGTTCTTACTACTCCTGCCAAGTAGCAAAGGTTTCATTCAACTCAGTCACCGATCCTTGGAGAGCTGCAAGCGTGGAGCCCATCAAAACACAGTGGTAACAATGACACAGGGACCTGCGGGCGTGGGAGTATTGTGCCAATGCACCAGTGTGTAGGAAGTCATAACTTTTAAAAACTTCAAAAAGAAACTCCACAAAAGCTTTGAGAGGGACCAAATCATGGGGAGTTTCAGTGCCAGTTGGGGTAGAAGTGTATCAAAATGTTACTATTTTTAATATAGTTTCTAGACATCCAAAGTAAGAAATGTATTTTGAAGCACATACGTAGTAAAAGGAAGCTGGGAATTTAATTATCTTTCATCTTAAAAAATAGAGAGGGAGGTGGAGTTTATAATGGGCAAATGTAAATAAAACCGAGAATTGGGAACATAGAATTATTCTTGGAATTTAAAACACATTTGTTTTTATTAAAAAAAAAAATACGGCTAATTTCCTAAAGGCATGGGGAAATGCTATGGGTGTGGTAAAGATAAAATCATGAATTATGAACTTTTCTTAGGTTACTTATTTGAAGAAAAGAAAAAAAACTGAATTCAAATGTGTCCACAAGAAATGACTCGTTGTAAATTAATTAATTATGGTAAAGTTTAGGCTTCTGTTTCTAATTGCACTTTTGTGTTGGCGTGAACAGGATCTTGGTTAATTATGTATAATCATCGCTAGTCTTGCAGTGAAGGATAAGGTGGGGAACAAGGTAAATAAACGTTAATTCCATTTCTTAGCCAAGACTAGTTCCCACAGATACCGTATGATTGCTCTTCTCCAAAGAAGGCCGTGTATCCTAGTGTTTAGAAATCTACTTTTGAAATCTGATTGAGTTTCTATACTATTTTTGTCTTTGTAGATGTGTGATTTTAGGTGAAGTTACTTAATCTTTCAAAGCTTCAATATCTTCATTTATAAACTGGAATAAAGTAACACTATCTACCTCCTACAGTTTAAGTAAAAAGATCAAATAAGATAATGATATGAGGTATTTAACCAAGTGCCTGGCATATTAGAAGCCTTCAAAAATGTTACAGATATTTATTACCATAATCTGAGGCATATTTTTATCCTGTCAGTCTCCAGAAGTACCAGCTTAAATAATATTCTCAAGTGCTAGGTCAAGCGCTTGGTCGCTTTTGACTATGAAAGTCAAATTGACACAAGAAAGTGACTCCCAAGGCTGGGAGCCACTTGAAGTCCAAGTGGGTCCTTGGCTTTGCGCAAGAAAGAATTCAGGAGCGAGCCAATGGTATAAAGTGAAAGCGAGATTTATTCAGAAACTATAGAAAGTCTACCTTACAGACAGAGCAGAGGCTAGTTCTCCCTGCAGAAGAGAACCAGCCCCCTGGTTCTTATTGCCTGTTTAAGCAAGGGCCTAATAAACAAGGGGAGGAATATTCATGGAAGGGGTGGTGTTTCACCATCTTGGTTCTAACCCCATCCCTGCCATTACCAAGGACTTCTAGGAGGGATCCATGGCCCCTTGCATAATTGAGTCTAAATTCAGCCCAGGAGTAGTGCCAGATTAATATGGCTGATGCTGACTTTATTAAATTAAGAAACAGCTTTAGGCATAAGAAACTATTTACCAATCTTCACTATATTATTCTTAAAAAATAGGTGTTTTGTCAATCATAGACTGTTTCTATTACTTGACGGGGTCAGTTTCATGTTGTTTTGGTTAGTTATTTTTATATGCCTGTTATTTTATGATCTCTACTTTTTATCTCAGGTAGGAGGAATGGCTCACAACTGCAACTACAGCCCAGAAACAGGATTACTTTTGGCTCTAAAACAAAAAGCCAGAGGCACTGGACTTTTCCGGCAAAATGTAATCATTATGGCATGTGCTCAGCCTTTAGTTATGTCATTTATTAAACTAAGTTCTTAAAAACAACACTTTACTTTTAGAAAACATCTTGTTGGTTTTTGCCTATACAAAATCCTATTTGTTGCAGATACTTTTTTTTTTTTAAACCTAATCCCAGAGCTAGTGTCTGCCACTAAATTTAATTTGCAGAAAAACAATGAAGTGACTTCTGGTTATTATTATGCTTGTGTTCAGTGTGGGAAGATGAGAGACATAGTTTATTTCCAACCAGAACTTACAGTGAGAAATTTAGTGGGTAATAAGTTTTGGAATAGATTTTTAGATAGGAGGTAAGGCCAAGAAATCTTTATCTAGAGGTCTATGAGACTTCCACTGTGTTAGTCGTGAAGTTTCTGGACTGATACAGAATTATAAACTTCAACGTAGGTGGAAGATACTGGAAAGACAATCACAAAGGATATCATAGCAATTCTCTCTTTGTGGATTGTTAAATTTTTCTAATAAATTTAGCTATAATTTTAAAGTCTATTCTTTTATAGGCATGCATGCTTCAAGCAAAAGAGAGCTTTCATGATGAAGACATTGGTCCAAAAGAAACAACTGAAAGGCAATATATTTAAAGGTGAATTCTTACTCCATAAAATGCTCCCTTTTTCTAACAGGAACATTTTTTATAAGTTGTGAAAATATAATTTCCAAAAGTTAAAACATGATCCTTATGCACATAGAAAATGAACACGTCAACAATTGTATTTGCCTCATGAATTGATGAGGGAATTAGTCAGATACTAAGACTGATTCAAAGAGCTTTTGAGAAACTGAGTATCTAAAAACAACTTAATAACGGACAGTTTGAATAACATTGCAAGTTAGACACAATGCTGCTTAATCTCCTAAAAGGCAAAAAAAAAAAAAAAAATCATAATTTTAGAGATTATCTTTTATTTTGTGCAGAAATTATTTGCCTATCTACCAGACAGAAATCTAGAAGTTAACGTGTAACTTTAGTAAGTCTGAGACTTTAATCAGTTATAAACAGGGAGTTGAAAAGAAATATGTTCTCGTAAGCATATCATTCTTGGGTGGACCTGTGCCACCCACCCCTGCCATTTAAACTGTTACGGAGCAATCAGTGGGCTCACTTCCCAATGTGCATGGAAGCCAAGGCACCAGCCTTTGAGAGAAGAAAAACTTTATTGTAAGTCGACTGGCAAGGAGACAGGAGGAAATGCTCAAATCTGTCTCCTTGAGCTGGGGGCTGGGTTGAGTTTATAAGCCTAGGGTAATAAGGAGTGATCTGATTGGTTCTTGCAATGGGGTGATGCCAGGAGATGTGTTCTGACTGGACCATTACATGGGGTAATGCTAAGGCTTGATCTGATTGGATTCTATATCCTGTCATTGTGGTGTCAACTTCTTAATTCAGTTCCTGCTCCTCAGTCTGAGCACATAGGTTCTGCCCATGATGTCATGCTTGGTTCATCTGGGTTGCTCAGGTTATGTGACTTTCAACCTGGGGGGCAATGGCAACTGAAAAACAACTCACAACTTTGTTACATAAAGTCGAGCCAGATTGGTCTGTTGTGGTTACAAATGGAATGTCATTTTTTTCTTTGCCTTATTTTTAACTTTTAGATAATTTTTCTTAACAAAACCACAATCCTCCAAGCCTAGAAATATTGAATTTTCTCTCCCGTCACTCAGATTGTTTACTGAATCCTGCTGATACTTCTTTCACAGTATTTCCAGCATAAATTTCTAAAGTGCATTCCATGAGACAAGTGACATATATGGTCAAACACATTTGGAAATGTTTACATGTGGGTTTTTTTTTCCCCCATTACCAATAAAACCATTGGATCTTGGATACAATTAGATAGCATGGAAATGTGAGGAAATTCATCAGCGATAGCAGCAAACTATTAGTTAAGAGTGGGCAATATAAAAGTGAAGGCAGGAGAGAGGTCATTTTCATTTTAAACTCATTTTATAAGAGCAAAAAGGAAGCCTCAACAGCTTTATGCTACTAAATATATTGTAATGATCTTTTTGAACCAAGGAAAAGCTTGCAGAATCTTCAAATGTGATAGGAAGGTAAAGATTACTTTAATCACAAGTATTTTGAAGGGTATAAAAAGGAAAGAATTAGCATGGAAGAATGGAAAGTTCTCTGTTCTGTGTACAGTCTTAGAAAGAACTGTGATACAGATGAAGGACAATAAGGACCACCATGTTGGAATGCAACGTCAGTTAGAAACAGCTAAGAGATTAAAGTTCCTTTTCTTTGTAAAGGGCACTTCATTTTATTTAATGTATTTCTTCCCTGGACAGTAGAGCAGTTGAATAGATTGTCTAACCATGCTTGGAAATAAGAAATACTCTTCAACGTCCACTCTTGTAGAGGTGGAGCTGAATTCAAGAGGAAGCCTGGGAGAAAAAAAATGTATAAAAACAGCCATGTCTTTGTTAATATTAATTTATGGATCAAAATATGAATCTAGATTCTCTAAAGCTATCCAAAAGGGCTTTTCATATAACATTAAGTGAACAAACTCCGAGAGAAAAAAAAAATGAACTATTAGAACAAGCTCAGCAATTCCCTAAATATATGGGAGTAATTCCTTGCTCTATCTTGAGCTAGGATAAGTTATTAATTAGTGTTAGAATAGTGTTATTATCAGATATAAAAAATATTAATGATGAGCACCTGGTATGTTTGAGAATTTCTACTCATTCCAAAGCTAAGATCTTAAAATCAAACCATCTATTTATAAGGTCAACTCATTGGTTTTAACCATTTTCTTATACCATAGCTTAGATTCATAAAAGTAAGTCATATGCAGCTATCCGATTCTTTTTAAAGAAAGAAATTCTTATTAAGAAAATAGATTCATTTTCCCACAGATTTCATATACGTGTTGATGATTTTGTAATTGTCTGAGTTGGCTATTAATAATCTCTTGAAAATCTTTTATATCTTAGTAGTTCTACCATACTTGGGAAAATGATAAAAGCTGAAAGTGCAGGAAGAGAGTGCAACACTGAAATACTAAAAGGATTTATTTCTGTTTCAGACAGGAAAGGTATTAGCAAACTCATTTTTATTAAAAAAAATGAGGCTTGAAGGTGGTCATCTTTCCCCTGTGCCTTCACATGGTCTTTCCTGTGTTTCTCGGTGTCCTTGTTTCGTCCTCTCACAAGGACACCAGTCAGATTGGATTAGAGCCCACACTAATGACCTTATTTTAACTTAATTACCTCTTTAAAGACCTTGTCTCCAAACACAGTCACATTCTGAGGTACAGGAGGTTAAGACTACAACATATGAATTTAGGGGAGGAACGCTATTTGGCCCATAACAGACCCCAAATCTACCCAATAACAAATTTCAATCTTAAATAGTTGTGATTGAATGAGATTTGGCAAGGAATAGCCCGACTCATATTTTCCAGGCATCTAAATGTTTAAGTATGTATTACACATGTGTTTCACATCACCTGGTCTTTTCCCCTGGTGTACATTGGTTTTAGCTGTCACTCCTTCAGTTTAGAAAATTACTCCCCCCAGTTCCGCCATAAGCTATAATGAAGAAGTTAAAAATCGCCCTTCTTTATGACTGTTTGCTTAGAATTTGATCACCAAATGCATATTGATCCAATATTTTGAATATTTGCAATCCAAATATATTGAAACACATAGAAATCAGTGAGTGTGGACATAAATGTCAATTTTTGATATGTTTATTTTCCGATTTTGGTGGTGAGAGAAGACAGAGTATAAAGAATTTTCAGAGAAAAAGTAGAGCTCTCGCTCTGCAGGGAAGGGGCATTTACCCTGGAAGAAAGGCTGTGCCTCCATCAGTGGTGTTACTGCTTACTGAGAGACTCCACTTGGTAAGGTATAATAAATATGAGATTATTTTATGTTTTAACCATTTACCACCTTCAAATGTACTATGATAAAACTTTCTTCTCTGCCAGGTAACATTTTGGGCAGACTGATAACTTCTTAGGCAATTTCAGTAATCGAAATTTTAGTCAAAGGCTACAAAATTTCAGTTAGATACAAGGAATAAATTCAAGAGATCTTTTGTTCGTCACGATTATAGTTCATAACAATGTATTATATTTTTGAAAATCAGTAAGGGGATAGATCTTAAGTGTCCTCACCACAAATAATGATAAATATGTGAGGTAATGTGTATGTTCATTAGCTCAATCGAGCCATTTCACAATGTATACGTATTTGAAAACATCGTGTTATAAACAATAAATATATACAATTTTATCAATTAAAAATAAATTTAAAAGGAAAACATGAAAAAAATTTAGTCTACTCCAATTTATAACTTTAGTATTACATTTGATAAAATGATTTTTCTCTCCCCTGTTGCTGGAAACAAAAAGTTATGTGTGTCCCATAATCTAAAATCAGTGACTGATAAGCTAATTACATTCTTTCCCTTCCCTTATTGCTGGCCAGTTCTGAAGTGGGGAGGAGGCTTGGCAGCCTCTTTTGCATCCACCCCTCCCCTCCCCTTGGAGTTTGGCCATGTGTGTGCAGAGCACAGTTTGATGAAGTGCTGCTCCATCCCCTCCACCCTCTGTTAAGTTTCTATTTCCTCTGGTCTATAGAGTCAGGGGGAATTGATTGCCATTGGTTTCTGTGGCTGTGCCAAAATGCAGGATATCTCCTGGGAATACCCCCTTTCCAGACACACACACACTGCACGATTCCCAGACAAAGGAGATCTCTAGCCTCAGCTAAATCTCTTTTATCTCATCTCAGCACCTGCCCCTGCTGGTGGATCCTATCTGCTTTTTCTTCTTAATTTCTTTTGCCCTAGCCAGCATTCCTCTTCTTGGGGTTCATGTAAGATAGCTAAAGTCCATCTACTTGCCATAGTACCCACCTAGTCCACAGAAGATGCATGCATTTTGCTGTGACAAATGGTGGGAGTGCACAGTATTTTACTTTTGCCTCCCCTCTCTGTCCTGAAATCAGTTTAATCTTTTATTCCCCTTCTCAGAGATGCATAGGGAAGATTACAAGTGATTTCTTTTGAAGTGCCCCCTTAGCGTGCTTTTGTGATCTTCCCCACAGCCAGAGTCTTTTTCCCAAGGCTGCTCACATATGATGGTCATATAAATGGAGAAAGGGGGAGTGGAGGTTGAAGTGCTGGCTGGTGGCCCTGGAAAAGGTGAGTCATTTGTGACTTTCTTTAGATTGTGAAATACTTAGAAAATGTCATCTTCAATTCATAGCTCCAGTTTCCAAATTCAGGGCACTCAACAGCCTATTAGTTAAAGTTTCATTCATCAGAAAATAACTATAATGGAAATGGTGAACTTGTAAGACAGTGACTTCTGACCAACTTCCTGGGAATTTCCTTAGAAGTCTACTGTTTCAAACAATGGAGAGGAAAATGAAAGTGTTATCATTCAAAAGAGATTTTCTCACTTATATGGTCTAAATATAAGCTTATTTGTATGGCAGATCCTCATTGATTTTCACGACACTAGTAGTATAGGTTTATGTCCTATTTCCTAAATGTCATTTGTGTACCATTAGATGCCTTTTTATTTCTTTAGTTTTAATTTCCCCATATTTAGAATAATATGAATGCTTGTCCTACTGATATCACAGTGTTTTTAGGATCAAAAAAGACAAAATGGATATATAATTGTGTTATAAATTACAAAATGCTAATATGATACAGTATTTTTGTTGCTGTTGTTCTACTTATTTAAAACCTTATTTGTGTATAAAAGTGACTTTGTGAACGAGAAGAGTAGGCTTTGGAGGGAATAAAGAAAATCACCCCATCTTTTTCTTTTTAGAAGAACTGGAAACAGAAACAATGATGACTGATTCCTGAGACCCTGCATGGGAGGGTCTCAGAATTCCCTGTTGTGCCCCAAGCGGCCTGATATAAAAGGGGTGGGAGGCAGGCACCAGCCTTTGAGCTGGAACCGAGGTTTGATAAGGTAGATTTCCCAAAGGAGGTCATAGTTCAGAATAAGAAACTTGTACTTGTTCAGTACTGGGTCCCCTTCATACTCATATATATACTCATATATGTGATCTTGATCAAGTTGCTTATGCATAAATGAGCATCATGATACCGCCCCATTGGGTGAATGAGAAACCATGTATTATAACATGTAAGCATGCAATATTATCCCATACTATGACACATTATTAGCTCTGGTTGTATATTAGCATGATTTGAAAGGCTTTCCATGTGTGGTATCATTTATGTAGTTTTAAGTGCTTTACACACTTTACTTATATTGTATGCTTGCTTGTCCTATGTACCTTTTAAGCTAAATGGTAGTTAGCTGTAAGAAAAGCTAGCAAAGGCAAAATTTGTTCAGTTCTCCTTAAAAGTTCAATACTCTCAACCACGAAGTTGGAAAGCACGGCAACATAAGGGAAGGAAGCAGAGAGCCGGAAGGGCTGTAGACCACAGAGTAAGGATTTTCCCCCTGGCCACATAATTACTGGCATCTGCTGGCACAGTCTTTTGTGCGGGTTTCCTTGGACACATGCTGCATTACTACTTAACTGATCTTTTTTCAGTACCATGCCGATGAACATGAAGTTTGTTCATTTCACTCTCAATATCTAGTTTCAAGCCTGAACAACCACATACTCATGGCTAGAAAGGAAGATAGACTTACTCTTTAACTCTGAACAGATTATATAAGAATGCTTCTTGAGAGACTTCTTTTTAATCTTACATTTGTAATATGATAAATCTTGAATGGATGTTATACATAACTCTACCTATATTTTTTAGAGTGCTCTGCGGAACCTAAATATACGTTATGAGGAAAAAAATTTCCATGGTGAAAAAAAGTTTGGAAAACATTGGGATTTATAAATTTAACAAGTTTCTTTACTAAAATACTTTTGAAAATCTGTACTACTCTAATGTGCTTTCTAAATCTGCAAGAAGGATATAGAGAATGTAATGTGTGTCTCTTTGCCCAAGAATGCTTTATTTACAAAGCTTCTTCTGGGAATAATATTCCATGGACCATACTTTAAGAAATAATGAGCTAAGTCTGCCATCCTCATTATTCGGATGAGGAAACTGAAGCCCTGAAAGATGACCCTGAAAGCAACTGGAGTCCTAATTTGAAATCCGCATGAAAATTGTGCCCACTATTTCCCCCACCCTCCAACATCAAAGGAAACCTCGAAGGGTCCTATTTGAAACATAACTGACGGCTCCAGTTTCAGTAGGTGGCCCATTTCATGTGCTGTCCTTTTGAAGTGATCATACTCTTATGCCCCCAATTTTCCCTTATCTTTTCACAGTAGTGAAAAAAAAATCACATTTCAGCATTTTTGTTTAATGTTTCATTTTCATACTTAATATAGATTCTATCTACTCTGTAGATAGAAGCCTTTTATTTATTTCTAAATTCATCCATCTGGCATCCTGCTGCAAAATTTATTTGTAAAAGCCCTCTATGAATCTAGGAAATAGAATCTCTTTTGAATTTCATTTGGTTTAGTTTAGTCAAATCAAAGATTAATGGTTGGGGATGGTGGGGTGGGGTAGCTCTCGGCCAAGGGGAACAGTGTGCTTAAAGGGAGTATTTGGTCTGAATTAGCAGTCTCCGTTACAAACAGCTTGCCACAGTTACCCATGACTTTTGGAGTCCAGTGGTCCAGTTTGCCTCTGTCTCGGGGAATAACCCCTTTAAGTACCGTCTCCCTTTGTGTTTGTGTGTTTGTCAAACCCTTGACCTTGAAGGAGTACGACTAATGGACAGATGGGGAAACAAATCTTACATACAATTTATTTATCTGCTCTCTAACATTCTTTCTCAAAATACTACCCAAATTATTCTGGTTTGATATCAAACTGGATTTGATATCATTCTGAAATGATGTAAAAGATTATTGATCTATGGAGGGTTCTCTTGGAAGAACAAATATCCTTAAGTCCCAGAGACTTCCTGGAGGTTTGCATGGTAAGACGTGTGTATTAGCACCATATTCGCTTGCAAGGACTCTTTCTGGTTCATTTTCTATTATTTCAGATATCACAGTATCCTCAGAGAAACATGTGTCTGTGACCTGGAAAATATTTCTAGGTTACATTAAATCTGCTATTTATTTCATCTTTACATTCCAGGAAAAAATTTTCAACATTGTCCTCCGATTTACCATCCAATCTGTTGATTTAACAGTTCTTTCTTTCCTTACTCAAGCTTTCACTCAGTTTTGTTTTTATTTGCTATCATAGTTTCCTACTCCTTTTTCATTATCTTCAGGCCTTAATTTTCCCTTCCTAGAATTTGCTCCCCAGGATTCTAGACTTGATCGTCTTTTGGAGGCCTTTTGAGCATATGCAATCCAAATTTAAGGACTAGAGACCACTCATAAAGTTCTGCTTGTTCAGAACATAGAACAAACTTCTTTATTTAACTGTGTGAGCCACATAAGACAGTTTACTTGTGATGCTAAATTATACTTAGTACAATATAAATTGCATTAAGCTATGACATTTGTGGAAGAAGTAAAATTAGACAAGTGCACAAGCTATGTATGTGGCAAATATTTATTTTATAACTTCTTGATTTGGATCCCTGGTTTCCAACTGGAAGTGAATTTAGCCACCTGAGGATATTTGACAATATCTAGAGATACTTTATCTTGTCACAATTTGGGGATGATACTGGCATCTGGTAGGTGGAGGCCAGGGATGCTGCTAAACATCCTATGAGGATAAGGATGTAGGAATAGCCTTATACAATAAAGAATTATCCAGCCCAAATATCAACAGGCCAAGGCTGTATATGGAAACTTGTCAAAAATATGGAAATTAAAAAAAAAATGTTAATAGAGCCACTGTTGAGAAACTCTGAGATAATGAGAGCATATTATAAGTGCTCTAGCTGTAGCAGAACACTTGGTAACCTATTATCTTTGTAAAATGTACTTAGCAGATAAACAGAAAGCCTTGGAAGACTAACTTGGCTTGCAAAACACTTGAATCTTACTATTAAATAAAGTATGACTGAAGTGTCTAAGATTATATTACACAATAGCAAAGGCTAATGGGAATAAAGCAATCTTTCCTTCCTTTTTAATTCATAGTTTCTTATGCAGTCTTTGCTCTTTGACATTTCCTACTTTCTTCAGAATGAGATGGTTCACCCTTTTGTCTATGACTCATTTGTTCTTAAACATCATTTTTTACTTAAAGCAGTTTCAAACCTTCCAATCTCAAGCCAATTGTATTGGCAGGTCTCTCCAATGCCTTTAGATAATTCATGGTACAGACAGCATATTTTCTTTTAAAGACTTAAATCCCAAGTTATAAAGTCCCTATAAATGAATGTTTTCCTTCTGGTGGGAAAATGTCTTATTTAAAAATTGTTTAATAGGCTGCCACTGTCAAAGGATAACATTTAGACACTCAGCCAAGACATTGGTGTTGATGCTAATTCCCTTCTGCTTTTTATAGCTCATGCATGCCTCTCGCACACTCAATATTTTAGTTGTGCACTGCAAACCTTCAAGTGAAGCAATTCTTGGAAACAACATGATATTATGAGTCTGTTACAGCTATTAAGTCATGGCAGCTAGAGTGGAAATGAATACAACAAAAACAATTTATATAGGAATATGTTTCTCAGTGGATCGGTTTCAATATTGCTCCCTGCGGTTGAATCAAGTTTATCCTGAAGGCCAATGTTTCAGCCATTGTCCATATGGACATAAATAACACAGTGATGAGAGAACTTTTATTTCCATCAGGTTTAAGTTTGATATAAACACACAACTGAAACTTACTTGGCAATAAATAATGCTCTAAGAGAAGCGGGGAAGGCTAATATTAGGGACCATTATCTCCTAGGAGGTCATTCTCATCTCTTGCTCTTCTGGTGGTGCCATTCTGTCCTCCAGGGGACTTGGCAGTGCCCACACATCCTGTCTGGAGTGTTGCAAGTCTTCAGGAATTTGCAGGGAGCTATTGAAGCTATTGATGTCTCAGACAGACAACTGTCCTTTCTATTCTCTTTCCAAATAGTTGTTTAGTTACCTTCCAAATTCTCACCTTTTTCTCCACTGCGCAAATTCCTCAGTGTTTTTGAGACATAAACAACCTCTTCCTCATAAAGGACAGAAAGCCCT